>JAPEBW010000239.1:0-69945 GCA_027405785.1 Ophiocordyceps robertsii
TTAATTAGCTAAGCATAGGGGGGTGTATAAATTATGTAAAAACCCGCATTAGATAGCCTAGCTTTATCTCATTATTTTCTAGGTCCTTACGTCCTTATACGATGTCTATAACGTTATATACGGAACTAAGGAGGTTGGTGTGGCTAGATAAAACAAGGATCCGCTTAGACCTAAACTAACCTCAACTAACTTTAAACACGAATTGCCGCATAAAGAAGGGACATCTAGCTATAAGGTAAAATGCTTTAAAATCAACATTTCTCGAGCTTAAAGACCGCCCGAAGGCCGGTCCGGATATGTTACTCCGTTCCCTTATATTTATCTATAAAAGGCGAATCTCCTGCTACTAAATAGCTAGAGATTCTACAAGCACTCACGCACTTAATTCTTAATCAATCAATTCCAGCCAAATCCTGCGTTATATAACATCGACCCCTCTATTACTTAATATCACGTAATCTCCTAATTTCCCTACAATTTCGCTGCTGCTCTAACCTTTAACACTAACTAAGATTAATAACCTTAGTAAATAAGTCGTATAATATTAACAGCTAATTCTTTAGCTTTAAACGAAGCTTATTATAAAGTTATAAAGTAAGCTAGCTAATAAACCTATAACTAAACTAATATTAGTACTATTTATTAGCTAATAGCCGTTTTTACTATAAGCATAGCCCGCGGCGCTATAAGCTAAACCTAGCTTAAGTATAAGATTATAGCAGCCGGGAATATTAAAAAATACTGCCGCTTAAAATACTAGTAGATCCTTAGCTAATATAAAGCTATTAGCTGCCTTAGTAACTACTTTACAGCCGCTATAGCTTTTACAGCTTATAAATATACTTATACTAGCCGGCCTTTAGCTATAATAAAAGCTATAAAAAGGCTTATCTATGCTTTTAAATTAAAGTATAAAAGAAAAACTATTTTTATTAACTCGGCTTAAGAGGTTTAAGCGGCTATTATAACTAAAGGCGGCACTTATTTTCCTTTAAAAGTGATAATTTAAATTATATATATATAAAAAGAGGTTAATTTTATTTTAACAGATAATACGCTTTAACTAATAAACGTTAATAATAAGAAATAAGTAAACTAAATCTACTTAAAAATAAAAAACCGCCTTTTTTTACCTTAGCTATAGCCTTTATACTTGTTAAAGATATACTTATAATTAACGTAAAGCCCGCTAAACTTATATATGCGCCGGATAAACCGTCTTAATTTATATATACTTAAATTATAACTTATAAAAGAAAGAGGCTAACTAATTAGCATAAGATATATATTAATATAAAAGCTAACCGCTATTATATTTAAAAAGACTTTTTCTAATACTTTATTATTATTATAGTTAATCTTACTCAAATATAACCGCTACTTAATATAAAGTATACTTTTTTAAAAGGATAAGCGGAATTTAATATTTATATTTTAAAACTTAGTATAAGCACTTAGCTATAAAAGTTATATATATTAAGGTATAAATTACTACTAAACTCGCTATAAGCTTACTACTTAGTAAACCTTTTAGTATTTTATATTAAGTAGATATTATAAACTTAAGAAGATATATTATTATTAAAGCTTATAGCGGACTTAAAGTTAATATATAAATAACTTAGTAAAGACCTTATATATAACGCACTGTGTATATCGTAGCTAATATCCTTATCTTACTTAATATAATAGCGACTTTTCTTACTATAATAAAAAATAATCCTTATTATATAAAACCATATGTTTTTCTTTAATAAAAATAAGCCTACTTATAATCTTTTTACTAAGAAATAGCCGCTAATTTTAGTAAATACTAGTAATTAGCTAGTATAACTTTATTTAAGTTAATATATAAACACTATTATTAATATTTATAAGTAAGTATAGTTTATAAATATTAATTTAATAGCACCCGCTTATAATATACTACGCTTTATAATATAAGAATAAGGGGATAAGGCGTGGACTAATTACCGCTTATTTAGGCTAGTGCTATAAACTAATTACCGCTAGTTAAAGCTAGTATTATAAACTAATTACCGCTAGTTAAGCCGGTATAACGAACTAATTACTATATATAAATATATATAAAGGTTTATAAATAGTAAAAAGCTTATCTTTTTTTAAAGTATATTTCACTACTTTATACTTTGTTACTACGCCTTATAGCATAAGGATAAAGGGATAAGGCGCGGACTAATTACCGCTAGTTAAAGCTAGTACTACGGACTTATTACCGCTAATTAAGGCTAGTACTATAGACTAATTACCGCTAGTTAAGCCGGTATAACAAACTAATTACCGTATATAAACGTATATAAGGGTTTAGAAATAGTAAAAAGCTTATCTATTCTTTAAAGCATAGCTAGCTCCTTTATACTTACTTCTTTAAGCTAATTTTTAGGATCTTTAATTATACTATCTTTCTATCTATCGTTAATACGTAGATAAACTAGAAATATCCTAATAAAATCACTTAATAAACTAAGTATAAGCTTAGTTAAAAATACTTTAAACTATAATTAAGGAAATCCTTTAAATATCCTTAAATATTCTTTAAAAATCACGGTAAAGTTTATCCTATATCTTTTAAGGTGTTTTTATAGTTAAAAACGGGTTAAACTATATTTAAGATATCCCGCGGAAATCTTTTAATATCCCTTAAAGATACTAGCAGAATCCGCTTAATAGTTTTTATAGTATCTTCTATAGTTAAATACGTTATAAACTATCGTTAAGTAAGCTCTTAAGCCTTTATAGTTATATCTTAAAAACCTTAGCAGGGTTTAACTAGTATTATTCGTTATATCTCCTTAAGCGAGCCTTTATAATATATACTTCGGGCGTTCTTATCGCGGGGTTTTATAAAGCTCCTTAAGAGTAAAGTAAAGAGTTTAAGCATAGCTATTTAGATTTTATAATAACTCCCTTAAGTAAGAAAAAAAAGCTAACGTCTTTATTAGTTTAAAGTAAAAATAAAATAAAAAGGGCGCTAAGTAATAGCTTTATAGTAACGTCTTTACGCTATATTAATAGTACGCTATCTTTATCCTTTTAAGAGGTTTTTCGGCCTATCTCGCTAATAGTAGTTAGGTAGCTTAAGATAGTTAGTAAGCGGCTTTTATTATAAATCTTTACTTTTTATTTAGTTATATCTCTTTATTTTTATTAAGGCGATTAGCGCGTTTAGCTAAAGCTTATAGTAAAGTTTTCCGACTCTCTTTTAAGGTATACGTTTAAGTACTTATTAAGTAGTAAGGAGTCTTTATACTAAGGAATATTTAAATTCCTTAGCGGGATATATTATAAGAGACTAGCTTTATTTAAGCCTTATTTTATATTATTATCTTACTTACCCTTTACGCCGTTTTTTAATCCTCTGCTAAGTTTCCTATACTACTTACTAGCTTTATAAGCCGCTTATAAGCGAGATATTATATCTTACTTATTACCGCTATTATAGTTATCCCCCGCTTTTTATTATTAGGCTTTTTAACTTATTATCCTTTTTACACGGTGCTATTACTTACGCCTTTCCGCCGATTAACGTATATCTAGCTACTAAGAAAGTATTAAGGTAAGGGTAAGCTATCCCGCTAATATTAATAAGGATAGTTAGTACTAAGGTATTAAACGTCTATATTCTTACTTAAAAGCGGGTAATAAAGTCCTTAATAGCCTTAGTGCCTAACTCCTCGCTTTTAAGGTTTTTAATATACTTAATAATCTTAAAAAACAGCTTTATAAAAGGGGCCTTAAGGGCAAAAATATAAAGCATATAGTTAATATAGCTAATAAGGTGGATATCGAAGCCTAAGAATTTTACTACTTAGGTTAAAGTTAAGTTGCGTTTAAACTCTTTATAAGCCTAGAAGTAGAACTTAATATAGTTTATAGCTAAGCGGAAACTTTTAATTATTATAATCTTATCGCCGGAGTATAGGCCCGTAAAGCCGGGCCCGTTAAAGATTATATTAGTTACTATTAGCGGCTCTTATAAAATTAAGCGGCGGAATATATCGCGAGGCTAGTTATCGCTATTTGCTCCGGTTAAAAAAGGACGGCGGATAGACTATAATAAGGCGCTTATACGATTTTATATAGCTAGGCTAAGTATAGCGGCGGGTAAAAAGAGCGTTTACTAAGCAGGACTAAATAAGCCTTTAAAGCTTATAGTAGCTATAAGCTAAGATACGGATTTTATAGCGCGGGCTAAACTATAAATAAAGCGAGATAAGGTTTTAGCTATAATAGCTTAAGACGCCGCTATAAACCTAGCTATAAACTAGTTAAGCTAGGCCTTAAGTATATAATTAAGGATAGTATAAATATTATTTTAATTGTTTAGCTAAAGCGGGTTTCCGCTAATTATAGCGGCTACTATAAATCTTAAGACTATAACGAGGTTAGCTAACCTAAAGACGTTAAGTATTAGCTAGTTATTCCGCTAATAAAGATTTCTAGCTATACCTTAAAAAATATATAGGTAGCGGGGGCTTTTAGATAGTAAGAGCTAAGCGGGATATAAAGCTAAGTTACTTCGAAACTAGCTATTTAAACTACGCTATAATATAAGGCTAAGAGGTAAGTCGTTTAAGTTAAGTATTAAAAAAAGGTAGTATAAGCTATCTTTTATAGTACTATAATTTAAGTTAAATTTATCGGCTTAAGCGCGGTTATAAAAAGCGGTATAGGTTTCTATAAAAGCTTAAACTTAAAGGTATTAACTTATATTAAGGGACTTAAGGCTATAGAGGATAGCCGCCTTATTTTTATAAAGCTTAAGCGCTTACTTATATCTTTTATATTAAAGGTATAAGGGCTTATAAGAAAGCGGGCTAAAAAGGTAGTTACGGAATAGCTAGTCTTAGCTATAAAAGATATTATATAATAAAAGGACTTAAAATAAGAGTATAAAGATTATAAGATTAAGGTAAAAAAGGTTATATATATAAGAGTAAGTAAGGTGCGGCGGGCTATAGCTAGCGGTAAAGGAAAATATAGTTATAAAAGGAAAGGAGAGAGGGTAAGCGGCGGAAAGAATTTAAATAAGTATGCTATAAAGCTAAAAAGGCCTTATTACTTAAAGTAAATAGCGGTATATTATTATTAAAATAACTAATTACCTTAAGCGTAGTAAGTTATATTTTCTTATAACTTATAGTAGCTTTTAAGTCTTATACTTAGGCTTAACCGCTTTATTCTTTTAATTAAAGAGTTTTATATTAAGTTATAAGGGCAGCGCATTATACTCTCGTCTAAACTACTTAAGTAGCTAACTTTTTTTATGCTTTTTTAAAAGCTTTTATAATCTTTAGTAAGAAGACCGCTTTTTCGTTTACTTATAAGTTATAGCTATTTAGCTAGTCTTTTTAAGCTACGAGGAACTCTTTTTTTCGCTTTCCGCTGCCTTTTTTTATTATATAGTTTTATAAGATTCGTGTTATTTCTTAATTATTTAAGTAAGGTATCCCTTTATCTTAAACTAAGCTTAAACATATAGCTAGCTTATCCGCTAAGCGTAGTTATATTACTAAAACGACTAAATAGATATTAAGGGACCCTTTTATATTTAACCGGTATATAAGCTATCTTACTTTAATAGTAACTTTAAATAGCTTAGTACGTCTTTTTTAAAGCTTTACTAGTTTACTATCCGTAATATAGTAACCCTTACTAAGCTATAGCTAAACTTAATTGCTAGGCTTAAATTTTAGCGGGCGGTATTTCTTATTATATCTATCCTTTATAGCGGCTTAAGTATAGGCGATAAGTAACTTAGCTTCTTTTTATAAGACTTCTTAGTTTTATAGGTATAAGTAGTTATTAAGGAACTAAAAGCTATTATCTATTTTTATCCTTATAATAAGCTTACTAAAAGCTATATAAATTACTAAAAAGAAGGAATTATTAAGGCTAAACTAAAAAGCAATTAGCTTATTAGTTTAGTATAAGTCTAGGAAATTAGTAGTAAAGAATTATAGCGCGATGTTTATAGTTTAGTTTCGCTTTTTTAATAAGCTATTAGTTTAAAGGTACTAAGCGGTAAATATAAAAAGCTTCTATATAAAAGCTTACTATAAGGTCTGCTAAAATAGTAAGGTAAACTTTATATCTTAGTTAAAGATTATCCTTTTTAAAATCCCTTAATTAGCGCGGAGTAGCTTAGTATATAATGCTTATACTTAGTTTTCCGCTATAAACTAATTATTGCTTAAGATAAGGAGATATATTTTTAAGAATTTATTAGTTATAGTTAGTAAGGTATTAAAAAAGTTCCTTATATAATCCTTTTATAAGGATTATTTAGCTTAAACTACTAAGAGCTTAGTAATAAAATCTATTGCTATTATATAGTATAAAACCGGCGGGCTTTAAATTAAGATAAGCTACTTTAATGTCTTACCTTAATCGGGTTAGTTATAATAATAAGTATTTTAGCTATCTTTAACCTTATTTATATATTTACTAAGCTATAAGGTTAAGAAGCTCTTAAATAAATCTTATTATATATAAGTATAGCTAGTATAAAAATATTTAGCGTAGGCGTCTTTAATAATCTTCTTAGTATAAGTCTAAGGGATATATAGTCTCCGGCGACCGTCGTTCTCTATAAAGTATAGCAACCCCTATAACTAAAAAAATAAGAGTCCGGGGATACTGTCCTTATCGCTAAGCTACGCTATAATCTTAACTTACTATATATCCTTTATATATCCGTTAATTACTTTTTACTAAAGCGGTAATTCGATTAATACTTTTATATAAAGGAATATACAGTTTATTATCTTTTCTTTTTAAATACGTTTTAATTCCCCTTCTTATTTTAAGGATATTAGCCTATTATCTTAATATAGTAAACGTAAAAGAGCGTTTAGTATAACGTTTTTAACGCTTAAGATATAGTATACCTTAAGCGGGAATTAGCTTAAGTATTAAAACGTAAGGACTAGCTTATTATTAAATTTTATATTAGTAAAAAATAAGGATTTTTAATATACGATTTTATAAGTACTTATATAGTTAATTAAGATAACTACTTATAGCGTTCTTATAAATCGTACTATAATACATAACTTATAAACTAATTATATTAAACCGGCTACTTTAAGTTTTATAAGCTAGTATTAAGGCTCTCCGCCTTAAAAGGCGCGGCTTAAGTAAATAATAACCTAAACCTTAGTCCGGGCTAATAGTATCTTTTTATCTTATTCTATACTTTCTTTTAAGTAAAAGGCTATAGCCGCTACTCTATATTCTTAAGATTTATTAATTTAGATAAATAGTTATTAAGTAAAGTTAAAGTTATAAATCGTTTAAAGCTTAGTAAGTTTCTTAGTTAGATTTATAAAGGCTTTTTCTTTTTTTAGAGTAGGCTAAAAAGCGGCTTTCGCGGTATATTAAGCCCGTCTTTAGCCTCTTAACAAGACTCCTTCTTTCTATCTTACTTAAAGCTACTTTATCTTTTATATTTATAAAACGTTAACTTCCTTTATAAGATACGGGACTATATAGCGTAGCTACTTAATAAGGCCAATCTATTTCTTAAGCTATTAAAGGTTCTTTAAAAACGCGATATTTTTTAAGGCTTATATATATTTATTTATATTTATTAAGCTAATAGCGTTTCCTTAAAATCTAAGGAGCTATATAGATAAGTACGCTAAAAAGGACTTTAATTTAGATAAGGTAATATTATAGTAATTAAAAGCGCGGAATACGGCCTTTAACTATTTAAGGCGTTCTTTAGCTATATTTAAGTAAATAATAATATCGTTAATATAAGCCGCTATATATTCTTAGTATCTATAAAAGACGTTATTAATAAACTTTTAGTTATATATTAAGGAGTTTTTAAAGCTTATAAGTGTTATTAATAATCTTTTTAGCCCGCGATAGCTTATAACTATAACCCTTTTTTAATTGTCTTAATAGACTAAGAACTAATAAAAAAACGATTATACGTTTACTATATTAATAAACTTCTTTTTATAAAAGCGTTTAATTATATCGCTTTAAAGGGGCATTAAGTAAGCATTTAAAGTAGTAATAGCGTTAATCTTTTATAAGTCTATAACTACTTATCCTTTTTCCTTTTTATTACTATCGTTTATACTATAAATACTAGCGCTATAAACGGAGTTAGCTTATAAACTCGTTTTAATTAGCCTTACGCGGTTAGCTAGCTAAATATTATTTTTACTACCTTTTTATCCTTATCGCTTAATAGGTATAATCTTAATATAACTTATTAGTATTGCTATCCTTTTACTAAAAGAATACGTATATATTCGGATTTGTTTATATATACTACTCCTTTATTATTTTAAAGGTAGGGAAACGATTAAAAGATATCTTAAACTTTTAATGCGTATTTTAAGTCCTTAGCGTAAATCCAGACGCCCTTATTAATAGTAGGTTTAAGTAAGTCCTTAGTTTAGCCGATTTTAAGCTTATAGTTTACTATAAGATCCTTTTATAGGAAGTCCTTAGCGGGGTCTATCCTATCGAGATTTTCTATAATAGCTTCCGCTAAGGGAGTACTAATATCGATCTTCTTATATAGCCGGAACTGCTTATTAAGGTTTATAATTATCCTTACTTTTTAGCCTTAGCAGAGTATTAATAATTTCTTAAAATAGTTTATTGCTATAAAGCTCTTATAATCCTATATTATTATCTAAGCAAGCTTAAGGTTATTAAGGAAAAATATTATATTGCGCCCCGATAAGGGCGCCTAAACTTATATAAGTAAGGCGTAGCTAGAACTAGCTAAAATCGTTATAGTAACTAAGTAAATTACCTATCTATATATCGCTAGTTTTAGCCGGACTATCTTAACTTTAGCTTTAATCCTTTTATAAGCCCTAATTTATAAGACTAACGTAGAGTTAATAAAGTCTTTTTAATAAAAAACTAAAAAGTCTTAGCTAAGTAATATATTAACCGCTAAGCGTTTTACTATTTAAACGCGAATCCTTACCTTTATAACTATAAGGGTACTATTTAGCCTTCTTAGTATATACGCGGTAAATTCTATTTATTTAATAGTAGCTATCCTATTTACTCCTTAAATAGGAATTTATTAAGAGGAGTTTATAGTTATATCTTAAAAGGTCTTTATTAAGTCAGCTTAAATAAGGGTTCGGTCTACTCCGGTATTTATATAGGCTTTAATACTTATCTTAGGCCCTTTTTTATTATAAACTAATAAGCGTATATAGGTAAATTATAACGGCCTATTAAGGCTTAACGGCTAAACGTTAAGGGAAGCTTTAACTATTTAAAAGCTTTATAGCTTCCGAATAACTACTTACTATACTAAGCTACGTTTTAATATAATAATATCTTAGTAAAGGTTAAGGGGGTATTTATTTTTAACGTATTAATAAAGCTTATTCTTAAAGGGGAATGCTTCGCTATAAAATCCGTATACTTTATTAGCCTTTTAAACTAAGTTTACTATAATATAGATTACGGTTTCCTTTAAGCTTTTATTAGTATCCGATTAAGCTCCTTTTATATTATACTCTTTATCCCTTAAATAGTTATTAGTTTTTATTATAATTCCTTTTTTAATTACAAGGTATACCCGCTTTAGCTTTAGCGTTAGCGAGTATATAGTCTTAAAGGTTCTTTCTCTTTTAAGCCGGAGGACCTTAGCTCGTATTCTTAACTATTTAAACGGGTTTCTCCTTTATCTTAGCAAGCGCTATAAGGCCTATAGTATATCCGCTTTTACTAAGCGGTCTAAAAATATAACCCGCAGTCTTAGCAAGCCCTTAATAAATAGCTAAGGCGTTCTAAACTATCTTTTAAGTACGTATAAGGTATAGCTAGTTAGCCCTCGCCTTTTTATAAGTTAGACTTATTTCTTTCGCGATAATAAGTACTTTTAAGATCCTTAAGTATATTTAACTTATAGCTAAAAATAAATTTCCTTATATTTATTAATCTATTTATTAATATCCTTCTTTCTTACTAAACGTTATAAGGATTCTTATTAATAAACGTTTAGCTTTTAGTAGATTACTATAATTAAATAGTTTAGCTAATAAAGCGCGGCTTTAGCTTTATATTATAAGTGTGATATTTAAGACTTAAAGTCGGATCTTACTACTATATCTTTAATAGTAAAGTATGTTTTATTAAGTGCCTATATCGCTATATTTAAGCGGATTTTAAAACGTTTTTATAAGGCGGAGATCTATTAGCTTAATTTAACGCTAAGCTCGCTAAGTTCTTTTTATTATAGTTTTAAGAGCTCCTTAAAATACTATTTTACCTAACTTTCTTAAAAGAAAAAGGGCAATTAAATAGCTAATTTGTTTATATAGGCCTTACCTTTATTAGCCTTTTAGCGGATAAAGTCGATAAAATAGTTTACTCCTTAAAATATACTAGCTTTATTATCTTTTTAAACTTCGTTAAAGGATACTTTTAAAGGTCTTAATAGGTTAAATCTCTTTATATCCTTAGCTTATAGTTAAGGTTTTTCTTAAGGCTTAATAAGCGCGTCTTTTTTTCTTTATGCTTAAAGGAGACTAAGAAATTATTCGTTTAATATTACTACTATTCTTATTAAGGGGCTTAAGGCTATACTTAATTTTAGTATCTACGCGCTAAGTATAGATAGGTTTAGCTTACTAAAAGTATCGCTTACTATATCCTCGTCGCTTATTATTAAGGTCTTAGTCTTAATACTTTTACTAAGCGCTTAACCTTTTATCTTATACGTATCCCGGAATTTGATATACCGCGGGGCCCTTAGTATAAAAAGCTCGTTTTTATTAATTAAGAGTCTTAAAAATACTTTTATAAGCGCGGCTATAGCGGATAAAGGTAATAAGTAATACTAAACTAAGAAACTACTAAGTATTCTTTAAGGCGGATTTTTAGTTAAGGCCCTTAGACTAAACTTTATTAATAATACGCGGTAGAAATATCCGCTAAGCTTATTATTTTAAGGAAAAAGTAACTTTATTATAAGCTTACTTTAAAGGGTGTTTAGCGGGTAAGGAGCCCGATAGTTTTAAGGTCGGCTTATCTTTACTTTTTTATTTAAAGAATAATTAATCTATTTAAGTAATACTAAATTTAGTTTACTTAATTATATAGGCTTTATCGTTTTATAGTCTATCTTTTATTAGTATTTTAAAGGCGGATTACTCTTTAAAGGGCGGTAGTCTTAGCTTAGCTAAGTAGAACTTATTTTACGTCCTATTTAGCTTTATAAGCTATTATAGTATAGTACTTTAAAAAAGGGTAAGGGAGATTATTAAACTAATATGCCCGGTAGGCCGCGGCCTTTTCTGCTTTTACGGCCTACTTATTTTAGAGTTTTGTTATAAGCGTATTAAAAAAGAGGTGCTTATTATTAAGGTTAGACTTAAAGGCTAATAAGAGCTTCTTACTAAAGAAAATATCGTTTAGTATCTAACTTCTTATAAGATAAGTACTTAATTATACGATATAGTCGCTCTTAGCTTAGTAGATATTTAAAGGATTTTTATTTAAATAAGGAGGAATTGCTACTATTTACGATACTTTATAGTAAAAGGATAGGGGGATAAGGCGCGGATTAATTACCGTTAATTAAAGCCGGTACTATAAACTTATTACCGCTAGTTAAGGCCGGGACTATAAACTAATTACCGCTAGCCGGGCTAGTATAACGGACTAATTGCCGCATATAAATATATATAAGGGTTTAAAAATAGTAAAAAGCTTATCTATTTTTTAAAGTATAGCTAGCTACTTTATACTTAGTTCTTTAAACTAATTTTAAAGATCTTTAACTATACTATCCTTTTATCTATTATTAATATATAAATAAACCGTAGATATCCTTATAGAATTACTTAATAAACTAAGTATAAGCCTAGTTAAAAATACTATAGATTATAGTTAGGGAAATCCCTTAAATATCCTTAGATATCCCTTAAAATTCGCAGTAAAGTTTATCCTATATCTCCCGGGGTGCCTTTATAGTTAGAAATAAGTCGAAATATAATTAAGATATCCCGCGAAAATCCTTTAATATCCTTTAAAAATACTGGCGGGATTTATTGAATTATTTTATAGTATTTTTAATAGTTAAAAATATTATAAACTAAAGTTAAAAAGCCTCTTAAGTATTTATAGTTATATTTTAAAAGCCTTAATAAGGTCTACTTAGTAATATCCGTTACGTTTTTTATACTTTTTAAATACCTACGCTCTTACCCGCGCTAACTTATATATATCCTTACCCTTACTTACCTTCGCCCGCTTATATATATATATTATACCTGTAAAGCTCTTATTAAAGACCCTCGCTTATATATACGCCGATATATAGCTACAGCTTTAAGTCTTTTATAGTACTATAAGAGGGATTATTAGCTTAAAGCAATATAAAGGGAAAAGGATTAAGAGAAGGACGCGGTAAAAACAGTAAAAGCATTAAAGGCGCTTATAGCACTAGCGGCGGCGATATAGTTATATAGCCGCCGCCGGTATAGCATTAAAGAAATTAAGCGGCGTTAAGGGAATTAAGGGCACGCGGCTATATCGCTACCGCTAAGCGGCCTTAAAGGAATTAAGAGGCGTTAAGGGAACTAAAGGCGCGCGGCTATAACGCCGCTGCCGGGTTAAGAGTATTAAGGGCGCGCTTATAACTTCGCTTACGGCACTAATAAAAGGCCCGGACTAATTAATAAGCTATATTATACGTATATCTTATTAAAGCTTTAAAGATATGTTTTTTAAGCAAATTAAGCTATAGCTTAAAGCGCTATATATATAGGCTATATATATAAGCGCGGGCGGGCGCGGGCGCGGGTGTATTAAAAAAGTATAGGTACTTACTATACGCGGGGGGTATAAAGAGGCGGGGCGGGCTAAAGCTAGTATATATCTTAAAAATAAAGCGTAAGTATATATAAAGATAAATATAAGTGTAAATAGTAATACTCTTAAAGTATTAGTTATACTTAGCTATAATAATTTACTTAGTAGGCTTCTTTTAAAAAGAACAATTTTATATAATAAGTAATAGTAATAATAATACTTAGATTAATATAAGAGATAATAAAGCTAAAGGTTTTATTATTTTGCGGGCGAAATATATATAGTTTTAAGCTAAAGCTTATACTATTTATATAAATAGTATAATCCTTGTTAAACCTTAGGATGAATATTATTTCCGTACTATTATTATAGCTTTTTAAGTATTTAAGCTAAAGCTTTTTAAAGTTATAAAAATTAAGTGTATTTTCTTTAGTATTACTTTTATAAGGTATAAGTAGTACTATTAGTATGTAGCTACTTATAAATAAGTATATTATTAATTATCTATATTATTTTTTAAAATTGTTGTTAGTATGTATTAGCTTATTATTATATAAGCGGCTATACTTATAACTAGCGACTATATAGATATAATCGCTATAATTAATTATATTTCAGGACTTAATAAGCTTAATATTAATAATAACGACGCAGATTATTATAATAATAATAATAGTTCGTTTATATATATAAAGAAGACTTACTGCTATTTCGCTAAAACGGCTTCGTATTTTTTCAAAGCCTTTAATATTGCTTAAATACTTAATAAAAAAGGAATAGTATTATTAATACTAAAAAGAATGTAATAGTAGTTAATATATAATTAATATATTAATATTTAGCTAATGATCTCTTAGTCTTAGTATAGTTACTATTATACCCTTATTAATAAGTAGTAAAAAGTTACGTACTTAAAAAACCTTAGCGTTGCTTTTTAATATTTATATAGCTAGTCCGGAGTATAATACTTTAGAAGTATAATTAAAACTTTAGTTACTTAAGAGCAATATAAGCTACATATTTTAGTAATACCTTTTACTTAATATAAAAGCAAAAGTAATAACTATATTAAATAAGATATAGCTAGTTAAAAAGGAAAGTATACTAACATTTTCTTTTTAAACAAATTTCAATAAAAAGACTATTTAGTCGGTTTTTATAATACTAGCAAAGTATTAGTATAAATAAAGCATAGTTTTAGTTTATTTTTGCTTTAATTTTTCTTTTATTTTCTTTTTATTAATAATATAAAGGAATAATAGCTTAGCTTTTAAAAAAAGATTTATCGCTATTATTTTAAGTAAGATTCGTCTTAGTTTTTTATATTTTTTAGTTATTTACTTTTACTTACTTTTCTTTCCCTTGTTTTTTTTTATTTAAAAGAAGTTACTTTAACTAAAGGTATAGTTAATTAGTAGTAAATTAGTATTAAGTTAGTAAGAAATTATAACATAATTAGTAAGTTAATATTTTAATTTTAACGTCTTAGCTTTTACTTAGTTTAAACTTTTTCTTTTTCTTAGGAAATATTATATAGTAGACTAGCGGAATTAGCGAACTACGGGTTAGTAAAAGCAATAAATATTATATATTATAATAAGGCCTACGAGAAAAGTCTTAAGTAGGACTATTTAACTAAAATTAAGCTAACTACTATTAATAATAAGTAGGCTTAAAATTAAAAGCAGATTTAAGAATTAATTAATTAGTAAAATAATTACTGACCCTTCCTCCTTTTAATTAAGATATTTACTCTTTATTAATACCGGGGTTTCTTATAAGAATTCTCCGTAACTTTTATACCCTTTCTTAGTCTTTTCCTCGTAAATTATAAAGCAAATAATACTAAGAGTCTTCTTATAATTTCCTTATATTTATTATATATTATACCTTAAGAATAAGTTTCTAAAATTATTTATCTTATGCTTTAAATAGCGCGACGTTAAGAAGTTTTTATATAATATAGTAAGGTTATCTTATAATTTCTAAGAGATTTACCTTTTATTTTCAAGCTATATATTAGTATTTTCACTCCTGCGGGACTATATATTAAGCCGTAAAGAGACTAGTATGCCTTTTTATAACAAATACTAATAAGAAAAAAAAGTACTATATCTTTATAGTGCTATTAGCAGTAAGAGAGGTTAATAAGGCAATTTTAAGTAAGGCGTAAGTTATAATAATATTAAAAAGCCGTCGGCTATATTATAACGGGGTTAAAACCTCATTCGTAGCTATATCTTAAAATACTTTTAATTAAGAGGTGCTATAAAAATATTACTAAAGGCTTAATATAAATAGGATTTCTTATTAATTAGGTATAAACTATATACTTAGCGTAGGAAGAAAAGTTAAAGAAAAAGTCAAACGCCGCTTAAAGCTACTTACCCTTCTTTATATACTAATAAAAAGAATTAAAATAAAAAACCAGTATATATAAGCGGGGTAACCGCTAAGAATTCTAAGGGAAAGAAAAGAGAAAAAATACTATAGCTTAAACTCCTCTTTACTCTAAGGAATAGTTATAGTTATTTTAGCTAAAGTAAGGTTAAGACGACCGTATAAAATACCTCTAGAGAGAAATAAGCGCGGGTATTACCTTTAAAAAAGCAAGTTAAAGTAGCTATAAACGCCGCTAGTAAAAAGCGGCAGTAAGGTATTTAGTAATAGCTTATATAGTTTACATACTTATTATCTTAAGATACTATAGTAAAACCGGAAGCTTAATATACCGGAATGTTATTAAGATTTATAGCGAATATAAAGTAAAGCTAAATAATTTAAAGGTTTAAGTCGCGGCTAATAAGAAAAAGCATAAGCCGAGTAAGTATAATAGTTTAATTATTTTTACTTAGGACGCTAGTAGTAAATAAGGTAAACGTATTAAATTTTATAGTTATAAAGTATACTTACGCGTAGTTAATTAAAGCCCGCGTAGTACTATAGCTAGTAAAGATATAAGTAGTTATTAAAGTAGGAATAAAAGTAGTAAAGGCGTTATTTTCTGCTTTTATAACTAAGGAGTTAAAGTACAATGTTATTAAAGAAGGAATACTAATTATACCGGCGTAAAAGTAAAGTAGTTAATTATTACTTAGCTTTTTTTATATATAAAAGAATAATCTTATTACTATAATCAATTTTTTTAAATTTGTTTTTTTAAATAGCGTTAATACTAAAGTAAATTATAGCTATAAATACTATACTCTTATTATAAAGGATAATATATTTTATAACTTTTAAGGCTAGTAGTATAAGTCTTATAATTAAAGTAATAGCTTTATTTTAAGTAGGTTAAGCAGTGCTATACTTATGCTTCTAAATATTAATAATACTAAAGATATTATAATTAGAAATAGCGCGTTTATAATAAAGAGTTACTAAAAATTCTTAAAAAGTAAAAAAGTATAAAAGGCTTAGCTTTTATAAGTATATATATTAAATACTAACTAAATAAGGACTAAAGGGTAAAAAAAAGTTAAAAATTATAGTATTAGCTTATTTAGCTACTATTATAAAAGCAAAGATAAAATCTTTATATTAAATAATAGTAAGAATTCTACGGATTTCCGCTACTTAAGCGGTGGAGATATTATTATTAACGATAGCGTTTAAAGCCTTAGCTAAACCTAAGGCGATTTAAACAGTGCTTAAGGTATTACTAGTAAGGTTAATATTATAAAAAACTATATTGCCTATTTTTTATAAAAGGTCTAAAGGGATATTATACGTATATTTAATCTTAAGGCTAGGGTATTTATTTAGATATCTCTAAATCGTATTTACAGCCTTTATATACATATTTTTTAGTTTAGCAGCGAATCTCGTATAAGATATAACTAAATAAAGGATATTCGGTCTTTTAAATAAGGCTTAAAATAATAAGGATCCTATTTCCTTCTGAAATTGTAATATTACCTCTTTTAAGGGTAATTCCTTAGCTTTTACTAGCTTAAATCCTACTATAGCAAGCGTATTCGAAGTTCTTATAGCTTCTTTATTAAGCTCCTTGATTTTATTTTAGGTATATATTTCTTAAGATATATATAGCTTTTTTCTATCTTAGTGAATTTGTTTATTTAGACCTAAGAAGTTTTTTATATCTCTTAGTATAGTAAAATCTAAGTATTTAGCTAATTCTTTTAATCGTCTTTCTTTAATTATAGTTTTCGAGGGCCTTACTATAAGAAAGTCATTTCCGTAGATAGCTAGAGCAATTTTATAGCGTTTATTTTTAAATACCCCCTCTTTTAATAAAAGAGGGAAAAATCCGAGTTTATTTAGTATATCTTTTAAAGAAGTATACTAAAGCTTTAAGCTTTGTTTAAGACCGTATAATACTTTCTTTAGCTTTGTCTTTATTAACCCTTTATTATATAGGTCTATAAATTTCGATAGATTTATTCCTTTTCCTGTATAATAAGATCTATTCTTAAAATAATAGTCTTTTAAAGCATATTATTCGTAGCCTATAAGAAGATTAATATATACTTCTTAATCTATATTAGCGTAAATAAAAGCATTTATAATATCTATTTACATAACTTAATAATTATTGAAAACTGCTAAAATAAGAAGAATTTTAGTAGATTTAGGTCTAGCTATAGTTAAGAAGGTCTTTAAGTAATTTAAGCTGTATATCCGCTAAAATCCCGAAATTACGAAACGGGCTTTATATTTAATTATTCGATTTTAACTATCCTTCTTTATAGTATAGACCTAACGGCCACTTAAAGCCTCCTTATCGCTAAGGAGATAGGCGAATTCCGAAGTATTATATTTTATTAGTTAGTTTATTTCTTATAGCATAGCGATTTTCTAGCTAGCTAAACTAGGACTATTTATTGCCTGTTTATATGTACTTAGCAGACCTTAATCCTTATCCTATTTTAATATAGCTAGAATAGACTCTTTATAATCGCTATTTAAAAGTAGGTATATATTAAGGTTATCTATATAGTTAGTATAGTACCCGTTAAGCTTCTTAGGTTTTTCCACTACTATACGACTAGTAGGGCTAGGATCTTTATTTTTTTTAAAAGAACGTTCTTCTATAAAGGTTAAGGGAATTTCTTTAGTAATATTTATAAAGAAATTTCCTCTATAAGGCTTTAAGCTTCTAGCCTTTCTTTATTCTCTAGTATTATATTAAAATCGAAGTCTTTAATAAGACTAAAAAGGTTATTAATAAACTTATTTTCTAGTATAGTAATATCTCTAGAGACTATTAATTTTCTTTTAAAAAAACCCCAGACTTTATAAGCATTTTTATAATAGCATATAATAACTGCCTTAAAAGCTCTAGCCTCGAGCTTATCTTTAAGGTCTTTATTCTTATAATAAACAAGGTTTTTAAAAGTTTTAATCTTATTTAAGGTCTTAAAAGGTATAATAATATTATCCCTCTTGCTTATAGGATTTTTAACACCTATAGCTAAATGTAAAGATCTATTATATAGGTAAGTAGCTGTTAAAATAGCTTTACCTTATAGATATTTAAGCAGTCTTACTATATATAATAAAGAACAGACTTTTTTTAATATAGTACGATTTATTCCCTCTATTCTACCATTTGCTTCCGGTGTTTTAAGTAGGCTAGAATTAAATAAGATACTATGTTTTTCATAGTGTGTTTTTATCTTCTATATAAATTCTTTTGCATTATCTAAAAATACCTCTCTAATCCTAGTTTTATTTAGGTTATTTTCTACCCTATTTTCAAATTCTAAGAACCTTTTTATAGCTTCCCCCCTTACCTCGTAGGAGGTATCGGTCTAAAAGTCGGGTTCCTATATCTAGGAAAGATATATACTAGTAATACTTCTTATAAGTAGGCGTTTTAATAGGCCCTTAAATATCTAATAGTATTTTTTAAGGTAGAAATAGGTTTTTTTTAAAGGTTGTTTATTTACCTTCTTTATAGCCTTTGCCTTTATATAAATCTCGCATTGTTTTATTTTATTTTCTTCTTTTAAAAGCATCTTTATATCTTTATTATACCTTTTTAATACTTCTAAAATTGCCTTATAATTTATATGCTTAAGGCGTAAATGTTATGTATAAAAGTCTATATCCTTTGCCTTAAAAGAGGTAATAAGGAGGGAATTCTTTTTTAGTAAAGGTTTTAGAGAAATATAGTAGAGTTTATTTTTAAGATATTCTTTAGTAAGAATCTATGCTTTATTATTTAAAAAAAAACCTTATTCTTACCTATAAGGGCATAGGTATTCTTAAAATATGACTGGCTAATTGTATTAACTTTAATTTCAAGTATATAAAAACAATCTCTAAGAGTATATCTAGTCTTAAAGTGCGGGAATTAAAATACTAAATCTCTTTTTTCTTTTACTAATATAAAGGAAGCTTTTCCTTTACAAACTTTAGTCTTAATCGCTTTATATTTAATAAGATATTATTTATAACTATATACTTAGTAGTACTAGTATCGTATATAAAATTAAGAGTCTTTTTACTATATTTAGGAAATCCTCCTTCTTTTGCCTTTAATATTATTTCTCGGATCCGAGGGAGTAAGGCTTTTAAAGGTCTTGAAAGAGTATCTTTAGCTTTTAAATCTGCTTTAAAAAGGGGTTTCTCTATAGAGGTTAAAATTACCTTTAGAGGGTTATCCGACGCTACCTTAAGGGTAAGGGCTCGCGAGAAAGGATTAAAGGCGTTGTTTAAAGAGGATAACTAAGAAAGGTCGATAAGATTTATATTAAGGTCTATTTCGGTTAAATTTAAGACTTTATCTCCCTCTTCGCTTAATTTTACCTGTTCTACCCTCTTCTTTTATTTTTTATTTTTAAAAGAAAAGGAAAAAGAAAAAGAAAAACAAGACTTTTTTAAAGTAGCCTTCCTTTTTATAACCCTATTTAAATCGTTTAATTTCTTCTTTTTAAGCACTTAGTAAGAAAGGGCTTTTTTAAGATAAAGTTAAAAGCAATTAGCTACTAAATAGCCTGGTTTTTTACATTCTTTATAGTAAGAATTCGAAGAATTCTCTTATTTTTTCTAAGGCAAGCTTTATAGTAAAAAAGCTTTTTCCGAAGAATCCTCTATATCTTCTACTCTTTTAGCTTTGTTTAAAAGACTAGCTATAAGAGTCTCGAGGGAAAAAGCGGCAGAATTATGCTTAAGGCTCTGCGTAATATTAGTTATATAGCTTTTAAATTCCCTGCCAAGGGAATTTAAAATCCATACTATAAGAACTACTTCCAGAATATCTATTTCTCGAGATTTTAATTCCTCGTAGACTTCTTTTACCTTATATAAGTATTTTTCTAACTATAAGTCCGAGGGACTTAAGTTAAATAGCTATTTTAAAAGCAAATAATTCGAGGATAAATTCGAGGGATTATATAGCTTTTATAGCTCTTCTTAAGCATCTTTTATAGTTATTACGTGCTTAGTATATCTTAAGGAACCGTGCTTTAATCGTAGGGAAATTAAGGCAAGAGTCACTTTTTTCTTAGTATAATTAGCTTACTTTAAAGCAGCTATACGGTTTTCTTTAATAAGAATTGCTCGTATTTTAATAGTCTATAAGGTGTAATTTATATTACTCTTTAACTTAGAAAACTTATATTACTTCTAGCCTTCTATTTTATATATCTTTAGTAAGATAAAATAGGAAATTTAAGAAAAGTTGATTTTTAACCTAAAAAGGGTCGAAAAATAAAAAAAACTTAGTAGGAATTGGTAGAGGAAATTCCAAGGAAATTCCTAAAATAGAAAGGGGTTTTGGCGGAGAAGAGAGAATTTCGAGAGAATTTAGTATAGATAAAGGAATTTCTAGAGATTGTTTTAGAAAGAAAAAGAGATTAAAGGAGGTAATCAAGGTTAAGATATCTTTAAGTACGAATTCTAAAAGGTTTAGTCATTTAATTAACATCAAACTTAAAGAGGGGATAGACGGGTAATTTAGGAGAGGGGTCGTGTTTTTCTTAGAATTTTATAAAGCTAGTTAAAGGAGTAATTTATTTCCCGGCGTAGTAAGCTAAGCCGGGCTTATAACTTATTAAAGTTTTAAGCAGCAGCAAAAATTGTGGGGAAGTTAGAAGGTTACGTAAGAGCACGTAATAAAGAAGTCGATATTATATAAAGCAGGATTTAGCTAGAATTAATTAATAAAGAATTAAGGGCGTAAGTGCTTATAGAATCTCTAGCTATCTAGTAGCGGGAGATTGGCCTTTTATAGACAAATTTAAGGAAACGGAGTGATATATCCGGACCGGCCTTTAAGCAGTCTTAAAGCCCGAGGAATTTTAATTTTAAAGTATTTTGCCCTATAGCTATATGTCCCTTTCTTATACGGCAATTCGTGTTTAAAGTTAGTTAAGGTTAGTATAGGTCTAAGTAGATCCTTGTTTTATCTAGCTACCTTAATCTCCTTACTCCTATATATAACGCTATAAACGTCGTATAAATATATTAAGACCTAAAACATAACGAGCTAAAGCTAAGCTATTTAATGCGGGGTTCTCTATAATTTATACACCCCTTTATGCTTAGCTAATTAAGTAAGAATTAAATAGCTGATTTATTAAGGTATTAAAAATCACTCTCTTATAAATAATATAATACTATGTTAAAAGTAAGTATTATAGTTTTCTGTTAAAATACTTAAAGCCCCGCCGAATTTAAAGTAAACTTAGTTTTAGCTATAAAATACGCTTAAGCTTTCTTATTAAAAAGCTACTTATTATCTTATATAGTCTTAAACGTAGCGGGTTTTTTTATAGCGGAGCGATTTTTAAATTAAAGTAAGTAATAAAGTGCTAAAGCTAGTTAATAAAGCTAATTTATTTTTTTAGCGCTTAAAAGGTATTAAGGAAAATGATAATGCAGAGGGCGTATACGCGATTGTTAGTATTTAAAAAGCTAACCTTATTAACATAAAACCTAAGGAGCTAAGTTAAAAGATATCTTAAAAAGTATTTGCCGGTAAAGAGAGTAAAGTTATAATTAGTAAAAAGTCGGAAGATCGCTATTAAGTAAGTTATATACTTTTCTACGGAGTTAAAAAAGATAATAATATTATTAATATATACCGTAGTATAGTTAACATATTCGCATAAAACTTAGTCTATAAATCTTTAGATATAAGCTAAGGAGTTTTTATTACTTATAAGAGTTATTATAAAGCGTTCTTAGTATTTTAAGTAAATAAGAAATTAGTAAAGAATTAGGCGGGTATTAACTATAAAAATAAACATTTTACCGCGAAGCTTTTAAATTACATTAAACTAAATTAGTATAAAGCAAGTATTTAGTATAGCGATAATATAAAGCGCTGAGAGATTTATAACTCTATAAGCTTTTTTATTACTATTAACTAATCTTTTAATAATAAAGACTAATAAAGCAAATAAGGTAGCTTTTATCGCTTGCTTTATCTTAACGTTTTTTAAAAGTTTATTATACGTTAAATAAATAGAGTCTTGGTTCTTTTTATTAAGTAAATATACCTAAAATATTAGCTTAACTTAATACTAATTATCCGCTAAAGGTATTTTTATATAATAATTAAAGTAAACCTTAATAGTATTGTAGTCTTTTTATAATAAAAGGAGATTATAAGCGAGCTAAAAAGTATAAAAACTAAGCTTTAAAGCTCTATTATATATTTATACTTTATCTTAAGACTTAACTTTTAAAAGCAATATTTCTTATTTAATGCTTTGCTTAAAATAAGTATAAAGCTTTAAACCTTATAATAAAAGTTTATAAGCTAGCTAAGCTAATTTTTCAGTATTTTTTAAGCAGTTGATAGTAGTAGTATTATCTAAATTATTAGTATCGGCTTAAAGCTAGGTATAAGCAGGCGCTATTAAACAAATATTTATAAACTATACTATTTTGGAATATAAGCAGCTACGCTTAGACTCCTTACTTAGCTCTTAAAGAGCCTTTATAACACCTTGTAGCGGAAACGCCTAGAGTATATGCTATAAAAGCTCCCTTAAAAATATAATAAATATTACTAAGCAGACCTTACTAAGGCTTCTAAGATATAACTATAAATACTTAAGGAGGTTATTTAACTATAGTTTATAATTTTTTAACTATTAAATACACTTTAAAAACTACTAAATAGATTTTATTAGTATTTTCACGGGATATTAAAGGATTTTCGCGAGATATTCTTACTATAGTTCGGCTTCTTTTTAATTTCTGAAATATCTTAAGGAATATAAGAAAAACTTTACTGCAATATTTAAGGGATATTTAAGGATTTAAGAGATATCCTAAATTATAGTTTATAGTACTTTCAATCGGGCTTATACTTGGTTTTTATAGTTATTTTATAAAGATATTTATCGTTTATTTATATATAAATCATAAAAAGCTAAGTAATACAGTTAAAAATCCTTATAATTAGTATATAGAACTAAGTATAAAGTAGCTTAATATACGTTAAAGAAAGGATAAGCTATTTACTATTTATAAACCTTAATATAAACTTATATATAGTAATTAGTTTATTATACTAGCTTAACTAGCAGTAACTTATATATAGTATTAGCTTTAATTAGCGGTAATTAGTTTATACTTTATCTTTTTATCTTAATATTATAAAGCGTAGTAAATAGTATTTATTCTTACTTATTTAAACATAAGTCCTTAAAATATCCGCGTAATTAAAGGTAACTATATTATACGATTAAGTACTTATTTTATAGAAATTTAGATATTAAACAATATTTTGATTAATAAAGAGTTTTTATTAGCCTTTAAGTTTAATCTTAATAATAAGCATTTTTCTTTTAACGCACCTATAATAAAACTTTTAGATAAGAAAGCTATAAAAGCAAAAAAGGCCGCGGCTTTTTAAGTATACCGGTTTAATAATCTTCTTTATCTTTTTTTAAAGTATTATACTATCATAGCTTATAAAACTAAATAAGACGTAAAACGAGTTTTACTTAAGCAAGCTAAAACTACCGCCTTTTAAAAAGTCATCCGCTTTTAAAATACCAATAAAAGAAAAAATATAAAATAATAAAACTTATATAACTAAGTTAACTAAATTTAGTATTACTCAAATAAATTGATTATCCTTTAAATAAAAAAGTAAAAATAAGCTAACTTAAGGACCTTTTAGTTATTTACCTCTTAAATACCCTTTAAATTAAGCTAGCAATAAAGCTACTTTTCCCTTAAGACGATAAGCTTAGCGGATATTTATACCGCGTGCTATTAAGAAAGTTTAGTTTTTATGCTTTTACTAAAAATCTACCTTAAAGAATACTTAGTAGTTTTTAATTTTAATATTACTATTTAGCTTTATCCGCTATAGCCGCGCTAATTAAAGCGTTTTAAAGACTTTTTATTAATAAAAATAAGCTTTTTACACTTAAGGCCTTATAGCGTATTTAGTTTTAAGACGCGTTTAAAATAAAAAGTTAAATACTTAGTAAGAGTATTAAGACTAAAACTTTAATAATAAGCGATAAAAAAATAGTAAGCAATACCTTTTGTAGGCTAAACCTATTCTTATTTAGCGTGTAAATACTAAGACTAAGTATAGCTTTAAGCCTCTTAATAAGAATAGTAAATATATTAATCGAATAATTCTTTAGTCTTCTTTAAGTACTATTAAGCCTAGGGAAAACCCTTAACTATAAGCTAAAAATATAAGGAGATTTAACCTATTAAGACCGCTAAAAGTGTTTTTTAACTAAGTTTAAAAAGATAATAAAGCTAGTATATTTTAAAGAGTAGACTATTTTATTAACTTTATCTGCTAAAAAGCTTATAAAAGTAAGGCTTATATTAATAAATTAGCTATTTAATTGCCCTTTTTTCTTTAAGAAAGTATAGTAAAATAGTAATTTTAAGACCTTTTAAAACTATAATAAAAAGAGCTTAATAAGCTTAGTATAAAACTAAGCCGAATAATCTTTATCTTATAAAAGCGGTTTAAAATCTGCTTAAATATAACGATATAAGCACTTAATAAAAGCACTTTACTATTAAAGATATAGTAATAAGGTTTAAGTTTAAGTCTTAAATATTATACTTATAATATAAAGCTAAGGTCGCGCTTTATTAGCTAAATTACTAAACTATAATAATTTACTAAAAGCTAAATATTTATTTTTAAGCACTTTTACGCTATTTAGTAAAAAGAAAAGATATTAATAAGTAGATTAATAAGTATAAGGAAATTCTTCCTTAGCTATAAGTTAAATATACTTAAAGATCTTGAAAGCACTTATTAGCAAAAAAAGATATAAGTTGAACCTAAATAAAAGTAAGGCCTAACTATATATACTTTATATATACTTAAAGAATAATTTAAGACGCTTTAACTATTTATTAAAGGCTTATTAAGACTATAGGTTATATTCGCAGACTACCTAGCTTAAGCGGATATATTATAGCCTTTATAACGATTACTAACTTAAGGAAGAAACTTATTTAAATAGCTAAGGATATAAACTAAGTTCTTTCCGCTTAAAAAGGAAGAGACCTTTAAAACTATATACTTATTAACGCTAAAATGAAATTAAGCGTACCTTATAGTTAAGGAAAAAGCTATAGTAAAGATTTATAACTATTTAAAGGAAAACGTTTATAATATAGAAAAAGCCTAGATAGATCCTAATAAAAGCTTAAAGAACACTATAGTTTATACTATAGTAAACTAAGTTTAAAAGGCCGATAAAGTATATAGATTTTATAGTAAAGTATTCTCCTAAATAAATAAGCTTTATTAATATATTAAAGATAAATACCCCCTTAACCTTAACTAAGATATTATTAAATAAGGATATAGCTTAATTTAATAAGTAGTTATTTCTAAGGTATAAAGCGTTTAAATAATTAAGGCTTTTCTTAATATTTAACTATTAAGCTTTAATAAGCTATTATAATTTACTTATATATACTTATTAATCTATAAAAAAGTAAGGCCTAAGATAAGCATTAAGGCTTATATATATATTAAAGTAAACTAAAGCCTTATTTAAGCTAACCTTTTAAAAACCTTTTAAAACGTAATTATAAACTCCTCTTATTAAATTCTTTTTTCAGGAGTAAGAAAGACGGCTACTATTAAATAAGAGGAATTTACCGCGTATATACTAAGAAGGCTAAATAGTAGCCTCGCGGTCGCGAAAATAAGAATTAGCGCTTAAATAGTAAAACGCTTAACGGCTAATATATTACTAAGCTTAGGATTTTTAGTTTTTTACTAAAAAGACTTCATTAACTTTACTTTAGTTGTTTAAATTAAGACTTATAAATAGATTAAAGCTAAAGATAAGATAATCCGGCTAAGACTAGCGATATATAAATAAGTAATTTACTTACCTATAATAATAATTAAAGCTAATTTTAGCTATACTTTATTAATATAAATCTAAGTATTACTATTTATACATAATATAACATTTTCCCTTAATAACTTCAAGCTCGCTTAAAGAATAATATAAGATTATAAAGGCTTAATAGCGATAAACTACTTTAAAAAACTATTAATACTCCGCTAAAGCTAAAAGGTAAAGATAGTTATATTATAGAATTTATATAGCTATGCTTAAACTCCTTACTTTACTTTTAAAGAGCCTTATAAAACGTTATTATAAGAACGCTTAAAGTACACGCTATAAAGGCTTATCTAAGAAACGTAAGAAATATTACTAAACGGACCCCGCTTAGAATTTTAAGATATAACTATAAATACTTAAGAGCTTAATTAACTATAATTTATAATATTCTTAACTATAGAAAATACTATAAAAACTATTAAACGGATTTCGCCGGTATTTTAAAGGATAGTTAAGGATTTCCGCGGGATATCTTAATTATAGTTTAGCCAGTTTTAATTAAGGAAGCACCTTAGAAAATATAAAATAAACTTTACTACGATTTTTAAAGGATATTTAAGGATAATTAAAGGATTTCCTTAACTATAGTTTAAAGTGTTTTTAACTAAGCCTATATTTAGATTATTAAGTAATTATTTAAGATATTTATAGTTTACTTATATATTAATAATAAATAGCTAAATAAAATAGTAAAATATCCTTTAAATTATCGAAAAGAACTAAGTATAAAGTAGCTAAATATACTTTAAGGAAAAGATAAGCTTTTTACTCTTTATAAACCTATATATATATTTATATATAGTAATTAGTCTGTTATATTACCTTTATTAGTAGTAATTAGTTTATAGTATTAGCCTTAACTAATAGTAAATAGTTTTTAAAATAGGCCTTAGCTAATAGTAATTAGTTTATAGTTTATCCCCTTATCCTTATACTATAAAGCGTAGTAAATAGTAGTAATTCTTACTTATTTTTATAGAAATCCTTTTAATATCCGCTAAGCTAAAAGTAATTATATCGTATAATTAAGTACTTATCTTATAAGAGGTTAAATGCTAAACGATATTCTTAATAGTAAGAAGCTTTTATTAGCTTTTAAGTTTAATCTTAATAATAAGTACCTTTTTTTAACGCGCTTATAAGAAAACTTTAAGATAAGTAGGCCGTAAAAGCGGAAAAAGCCGCGGCTTATTAAGTATATTAGTTTAATAACATTTTTATCTTTTTTTAAGGTATTATACTATGATAGCTTATAAAGCTAAATAAGATATAAAATAAGTCCTGCTTAGCTAAGCTAAGACCGCCGCCTTTTAAAAAGGAATTTAGTTTTAAAATACTAATAAAAAATAAACTATAAAATAATAAAACTAATATAACTAAGTAAACTAAATTTAGTATTACTTAAATAAATTAATTATCCTTTAAATAAAAAAAGTAAAGATAAGCCGAGTTAAAGACTTATTAATTCCCCGCTTTTTAAATACTTTTAAAATTAAGCTTATAATAAAGCTACTTTTCCCCTAAGATAATAAGCTTAGCGGATATTTTTACTACGTGCTACTAATAAAGTTTAGTTTATTAGCCTAAACCGGCAATCCGCTTTAAAGGATACTTAACAGTTTCTTAGTTTAGTAATACTTTTTAGCTTTATCCGCTATAACTATACTAACTAAAATGTTTTTAGGACTTTCGATTAATAAAACAAGCCTTTTATACTTAAAGCCTTTTAGCGCACCGGATTTAAAAATATATATAAAATAAAAGGTTAAGCACTTAGTAAGAGTATTAAGACTAAGACCTAAATAATAAGTAATAAAGACGCGGTAAATAATACTTTTAATAAGTTAAACCTATTAATACTTAGCGCGTAAATACTAAGACTAAGTATAGCCTTAAGCCTCTTAGTAAAAAGAGTAATAATATTAAACGAATAAAATTTTAGTCTCCTTTAAGCACGAAGATAAAAAGACGCGCTTATTAAACCTTAAAAAAACCTTAACTATAAGCCGAGGATATAAGAAGATTTAGCTTATTTAGACCGCTAAAAGTATCTTTTAATAAAGTTTAAGAAGATAATAAGGCTAATATCTTCTTAAAGGTAGACCGTTTTATTAACTTTATCCGCGAAAACGCTAATAAAAGCAAGGCTTATTTAGATAAATTAGCTATTTAATTACCTTTTTTCTTTTAAAAAAGCGCGGCGAAATAGTATTTTAAAGAACTTTTAAAACAATAATAAGAAGAACTAAAGAAGCTTATTATAAAATTAAGTTAATAGATCTCCGTTTTATAAAAATAGTTTAAGATTCGCTTAAATATAGTAATATAAGTGCTTAATAAAAAGCACTTTACTATTAAAGATATAGGAATAATGTCTAACTTTAAGTCTTAAATATTCCGCTTATAATATAAAGCTAAAGCCGCGCTTTATTAGCTAAATTACTTAATTATAGTAATTTATTAAAAGCTAAACGTCTATTTATAAATATCTTTATACTATTTTGTAGGAAATAAGGATATTAATAGAAAAAATCATAAATATAAGGAAATCCTTTTTTAGCTATAAGTTAAATATACTTAAAGATCTTAAAAGTACTTATTAGCGCGAAAGAAATCAGTCTAACTTATAAAAAAGCGAGGGCTAATTAGCTATACTTTATATATACTTAAAGGATAGTTTAAAACGCCTTAGCTATCTATTAAGGGCTTATTAATATTATAAGTTATATTCTTAGACTACTTAGCTAAGGCGGATATACTATAAGCTTCATAGCGTTTACTAAGTTAAAGGAGAAACCTATTTAAATAGCTAATAATATAAACCTAGGTCTTTTAGCTTAAAGAGAAAGGACCTTAAAGACTATATACTTAATAATATTAAAACTAAACTAAGTATACTTAATAACTATAAAAGGAATAATAATCAAGATTAACGAATATTTAAAAGACAAAGAGTATAATATAAAAAGAGCTTAAATAAACACTAATAAAATCTTTTAGGAAATTATAGTTTATACTATAATAAACTTAGTTTACGAGGCTAATAAAGTATATAGATTTTATAGCAAAGTATTCTCCTTAAAGAATAAGCTTTATTAATATATCGAAGATAAATGCCCCCTTAACTTTAGCCGAAATATTACTATATAAAGATATAGCTTAGTATAGTAAGTAGTTATTTAAAAGCTATAAAGCGTTTAAATAATTAAGGCTTCTTTTAACGTTTAACTATTAAGCCTTAATAAGCTATTATAATTTACTTATATATACTTATTAGTCTATAAAAAATTAAGGCTAAAGATAAGTATAAAAACTTATATAAACATTAAGGTAAACTAAAGCTTTATTTAAGCTGACTTAATAATGACCTTTTAAGATATAACTATAAACTCTTCTTAGTAAATTCTTATTAAAAGATTAAGAAAAACGGGTACTATTAAATAAGTAAAATATACTGAGTATATACTAAGAAGGCTAAATAGTAGCTTAGTAGTTATAAAAGTAAGGATTAGCGCTTTAATAATAAAATACTTAGCGGCTAATATATTACAAAGCTAAGAAATTTTAGTTTCTTACTAATAAGACCTTATTAACTTTTTATTAGTCTTATAGATTAAGGCCTAAAAAAAGATTAAAGTTAAAGTTAAGATAGTTTAGCTAAGATTAGCTATATATAGATAGGTAATTTACTTAACTATTATAATAACTTTAACTAGTTTTAGCTACGCCTTACTTATATAAGTTTAAGTACTATTATTAAAGAGTAATATAATATTTATTCTTAATAACCTTAAGCTTACTTAAATAATAATATAAGATTATAAATGCTTTATAGCATTAAACTGCTTTAAGGAACTATTAGTACTTTGCTAAAGCTAAAGGATAAGGATAATTATAAACCTTAATAAGTAGTTTAAGCTATATAAAGAAATTAATACTATTATTCCCTTAGCGGAGATCTTTAAAAAAAACCCGGATAAAATAAACCCCTTTAAAGACTTTTTATAAAAAGATCTTTTAGTAAACTATAAGCTTAAAATCGGCCGAACTAAGAACTTACTTAAACTTACTACGAATAAAGGCGTTAAGATCTATACTAAGGACTTAAAATACGTATTAAAGGTTTAAAATATTCTTTAGTTCTTTCCCTGCTTTAAAAATAGAAAGGAGTAGTATATATAAATACTTTTTAATATATATATATTCTCTTAGTTTAAAGATAATAGTATTAATAAGTAATAATAAGATTAAATTTCTTAAGCGATAAGGATAAGAACGTAGTAAATATAATATTTAGTTAGTTAACTAAGTTAGGATAAATAAAGCGGGTTTTTAAGCCTACCTTATTATTAGCGCTAGTATTTATAGTATAGAAAATAGTAAATAGAAAAGGAAAAAAATAAGTAGTTATAGATTTATAACACATTAATACCATTATGACCTTAAACGACTACGAAAGACCGCTTTCAATAGATATAATTTAACGCCTTTATAGAAAAAAGTTTATTAATATAGTAAATATATAGTTATCTTTTTATTAATTCTTAGTTTATTAAGACTACTAAGAAAAGTTTATAGTTATAAGCTATTAAAAGCTAAAAAGATTGCTTATAATACTTATAGGCTTTAAGAACTCCCCGTTATACGTTTAAAGGTTTATAGATAACGTCTTTTATAAATACTAAGAACATATAGCGGCTTATATTAATAATGTTATTATTTACTCCGATATAGCTAAAACATACCTTTAATACTTAAAGGTAATATTCCGCGCTTTTTATAACTATAATATTACCTTATCCGGACTAAAGTCTTTTTTAGCGTACCTATTTATATAACTCCTTAAATTTAAAGTAAACGCTATTAGCTTAATAAATATAAATAAATACGTATAAGCTTTAAAGGATATTGCCTTTTTAAAGAACTTTTTAAAACTTAAAAAGTAAATCGGCCTTATAAAGTAGCTACGCTATATAGTCTTATATTTCGCTAAAAAATTAACGTTTTATAAAGATAAAAGATAAAGCTACTTTAAGTAAAATAAAAAGAAGGAGTCCCCTTAAATAGCTAAGGATAAGTATAATATATCGTAAAAGCCGCTTTTTAGCTTACTCTAAAAGAAGAAAAGGCTTTTGCGAATTTAACTTAAAAGCTTATTAAGCTTTAAATAATTTACTACTTTAATCCCGCTTAATAACTATTTATTTAAAATAACGTATCTTAAGAATATAAAGTAGCGGCTATAGCTTTTTACTTAAAGATAAGTATAAAATAAGATATAAAGACTTTATAAGTATAAACTAAGGCCTAGCTTATTGTTTACTTAAGCCGCGCCCTTTAAAGCAAAGGGCCTTAATACTAGCTTATAAAGCTTAAAGTAGCTAGTTTAATATAAGCGGTTTATAAGCTACGCACTATAGTACTATCTATAAGAATACTATAAGTAGTTATCTTTATTAACTATAGAAGTACTTATAGAATTATATACTAAATGTCCTTATTCTTTGTAAGTATAAAATCTAATAATAAGCTAATCTTCGCCTTTTAATACTTAGGCTAATTCCCGCTTAAGGGATACTATATTTTAAGCGTTAAAAACGTTATACTAAACACTTTTTTATATTTACTATACTAAGATAATAATTTAGTATCTTTAAACTAAGAAAAGAAATTAAAACGTACTAAAAAAGATAAAATCACGGATTATATATTCCTTTATATAAAAGTATAAATTTAATAACCGCTTTGCTAAAAAATAATTAATAGATATATAAAGAATATATAGTAAGTAAAAATTATTATATAGCTTAGTAATAAAGATAGTATCTTTAAACCTTTATTCTTTTAATTATAAGAGCTACTATAGTTTATAAAAAATAACGGACGCTAAAGACTATATATTTTTAAGACTTATATTAAGGAACTTATTAAAAACGCTTACGCTAAATATTTTTATACTAGCTATACTTTAATATAATAAGATCTATTTAAAAGCTTCTTAATTTTATAGCATTAATAAACATAAAAATAAAGTCGTAGATAGCTATAACTCTTATTACTATAACTAAACTAACTAAGATAAAACGTAAAAGTAGCTTATTTTAATTTAAAGCCCGTTAGTATTATACTATATAATAGTAATAAACTTTATTACTAAGCTCTTAATAGTTTAAGCCGAATAATCCTTATAAAAGAATCTTATAAAGAACCTTTTTAATACTTTATTAACTATAATTTATAAATTATTAAAGATATATTTACTTATCTTAAGTAATAACTAGTTTATAAATAAAGCCTAAGTATAAGCGTTATATATTAAGCTACTTTATGCTAACTAAAGGATTTTAAAACGGATAATCTTTAACTAAGATATAAAGTTTACTTTAGCGTTTTAGCAGACTTTATAGTAAGCTTTTTAATTAAAGCTTTTTATATTAACTACTTAGTACCTTTAAACTAATAGCTAATTAAAAAGGCAGAGCTAAACTATAAAAATCGTATTACGATTTTTTACCGTAAATGTCTTAGACTTATGCTAAACTAATAAGCTAATAGTCTTTTAGTTTAGCTTTAATAATTCCTTCTCCTTAGTAATTTATATAGCTTTTAGTAAGCTTATTATAAAGATAAAAGTAAATAATAAGCTTAAGTTTTTTAGTAATTACTTAAATTTATAAAACTTAGAGGTCTTATAAAAAAAAGCTAAGTTAGCTATTACTTATGCTTAAGCCGCTATAAAAGATAGATATAATAAGACATACCGCCTGCTAGAATTTAAGCCTATCGATTAAGTTTAGCTATAGCTAAGTAAAGGTTATTATATCGAGGATAAAAAACCGGCAAAGCTTTAAAAAAGACGTACTAAGCCGTTTAAAGTTACTACTAAAGTAAAATAGCTTATATACTAGTTAAATATAAAGGGGTCCCTTAATATCTATCCGGTCGTTTTAATAATATAACTATACTTAGTAAATAAGCTAGCTATGCGCTAAAAGCTAGTTTAAGATAAAAGGACGCCTTACTTAAATAAATAAGAAGTTAAACGAATTTTATAAAGTTATATAATAAAGAAAAGCTATAGAAAGCTATAAAAGAAGTTTTTTATAGTGTAAAAAGACTAGCTAAGTAGCTATAACTTATAAGTAAACGAAAAAGCAGTCTTTTTACTAAAAATCGTTAAAGTCTTTAAGAAAGCATAAAGGGAGTTAGCTACTTAAGTAGTTTAAATAAGAGTATAATAAGCGGCCTTAATAACTTTATATAAAACTCTCCGACTAAATAAATTAAGCGGTTAAGCTTAAGTATAAGACTTAAAAGCTACTATAAGTTATAAGAAACTAAAACTTACTACGCTTAAAATAATAAGTTATTTTAATAAAAATACGCCGTTATTTACTTTAAGCAATAAGGCCTTTTTAGCCTTATAGTATACTTATTTAAATTCTCTTTACCGTTTAACCTTTTTTCCCCCTTTTTTATAATTATACTTCCTTTAGCCGCCGGCTTTAGCCCGCCGTACTTTCTTTACTCCTATATATATAGCCTCTTTTACTTTAAGTTTATAATCCTTATACTTTTATTTTAAGTCTTTTTATTGTTTAACGTCTTTTATAGCTAAGACTAGCTATTTTATAATTACCTTTTTAGCTTACTTTTATATAAGCTTTTATACTTTTAATATAAAGGATATAAGTAAGCGCTTAAGTTATATAAAAATAAAGCGGCTATACCTTATAGCTTTAAGTCTTTTAGCGAGAGCTAAAACCTTTAAGTTTAAGTCTTTATATAAACCTACGCCGCTTTTTATAACCGCACTTAAGCCGATAAGCTTAACTTAAATTATAGTACTATTAAGGATAGCTTATACTACCCCCTTTAAACGCTTAACTTTAATAACTTACCTTTTAGCTTTATACCGCCGCGTAGTTTAAATAGCCGCTTTTATAGTAACTTAGCTATACCTCCCGCTTAGCTTTTATAGTTTAAAACCTCCCGCTCTTAATATATTTTTTAAAGTATAGCTAAAAACTTTTATTAGCGGAATAACTAGCTAATACTTAATGATTTTAAAGTAGCTAACTTTAGTATAATCTTAAGATTTAAAATAGCTATTATACTTAATAAAAACCCGCTTTAGCTAAATAATTAAAATAATATATATGCTATCCTTAACTATATATTTAAGGCCTAGCTTAATAAGTTTATAGCTAGGTTTATAATAGCGTTTTAAGCTATTATAAGAAAAACTTTATCTCGCTTTATATATAGTTAAGCCTATAAAATAAAATCCTCTTTTTAGCTTATAGCCGCTATAAGCTTTAAAGACCTTTTTAGTCTTACTTAGCGCACGCTTTTCTACTTAGCCGCTACGCTTCGCCTAGCTATATAAAGGGGTATAAGCGCCTTATTATAGTTTATCCGCCGCCTCTTTTAAACTAAAGTAAATAATAATAACTAAGCTTACGATATATTCCGCCGCTTAATCTTATAAAATCTATTAATAGTAATTAATATAATCTTTAATAAGCAAAGCTTTGCGGGACTATATTTCAACGAAAAAATTATAATAATTTAAAGTTTCTACTTAGCTATAAACTATACTATTTTTTACATATAAGCCCGCAAAGAATTTCAACGCAGTTTATCTTTATTTTTAGCGATAAAGTTCTTAAGGTTTTATATTCGCTTTATTAGTAATACTAACTATACGCTTTATATTCTCGTCTTTAAGGCCTTTTTTATAAAAAAGGTTTTTAAGACTATTTAATACGTTTAAAACTTAAAAGTAAGGAATTAAGCATAAAAGCTATTAAGGACTTTATTACTTACTTTTAAGCGGGAATATAAATATTAAATACCTTAATACTAACTATTTTTATTATAATTAGCGGAATAACTTAACTTTACCTTAATACCTTTTTAGTAGCTAAACGCGCGTTAGTCGGTAGAAAAGCGTAAGTAATAGCGCTATATAAAAGGAATAATAAGTTAAATAGTCTAGCGATAAAAAGCAAGGGATAGCTATAATAGTAGTAATAAGTAAGATATAATATCTTACTTATAAGCGGCTTATAAGGCTAGTAAGTAGTATAAAGAACTTAGTAAGAGATTAAAAGTAGCGTAAAAAGTAAGTAGGATAATAATATTAAATAAGGCTTAAATAAGCTAGTCTTTTATAATATACACCGCTATAAAAAACGAATATCCTTTAGTACTACGACTCCTTTTAGCTTAATAAAGCGCTTAAACGTATATTTAAAGGAGAGTTAAAAACCTTATTATAAGTTTTAGCCGGATAAATTAGTCGCCTTAATAAAATAAGAATATATAACTAATTTAGTAGTAAAGACTTATAATAAGGCCGTTTACTAACTTTTTAAAACTACTTAACCGCTATTAGCCGGATCAGCTAAAAATCTATTAAAAGAATAAGGATAGTATACTATTAATATAGCGTAAAAACGCTACTATAAAGCTATTACTTAGCGCCTCTTTTACTTTTATTTTACTTTAACTTAATAAGGAGGTTAGCCTTATTTTCTTACTTAAGGGAGTTATTATAAAATTTAAGTAACTATGCTTAAACTCTTTACTTTACTCTTAAAAAGCCTAATAAAACCTTATAATAAGACCGCTTAAAGCACGCGCTATAAAAGTTCGCCTAAGAAATATAATAAATATTATTAAACGGACCCCGCTAAGAATTCCGAGATATAACTATTAATACTTAAAAGCTTATCTAACTATAGTTTATAATATTCTTAACTAAAAGGAACACTATAAAAACTACTAAATAGATTCCGCAAGTATTTTTAAAAGATATTTAGGGATTTTTATAAGATATCTTAACTATAGTTTAGCTTATTTTTAAGTAAAAAAGCACCTTAAAAGATATAAGATAAACTTTACTACGATTCTTAAAAGATATTTTAGGATATTTAAAGGATTTCCCTAACTATAGTTTATAGTACTTCCGACTAAGCCTTTGCTTAGTTTATTAAGTAATTTTTTAAGGATATCTACGGTTTATATATATATTAATAAAAAATAGCTAAAAGTATAGAAAAATATCCTTAGAATTATATTAAAGAACTAAGTATAAAGTAGCTAGATATATATAAAGGAAAATATAAGCTTTTTACTATTTATAAACCCTTATATATATTTACATAAAGTAATTAGTCCGTTATATTAGCTAAACTAGTAGTAATAAGTTTATAGTACCGGCCTTAACTAGCGGTAATTAATTTATAGTACTAGCCTTAATAAGTAGTTATTAGTCCGCGCCTTATCCCTTTATCTTTACGCTATTAAGCATAGTAAATTATAAACCTTAATAAGTAGTTTTAGCTATATAAAGAAGTTAATATTCTTATTCTTTTAGTAAAAGTCTTTATAGAAAACCCGGAAAAAGAAAAACCCTTTAAAGACCTTTTATAAAAAGATTTTTTCACGAACTATAAACTTAAAATCGGCCGAACTAAAAATTTACTTAAACTTACTATTAATAAAAGCGTCCGGATTTACGCTAAGAACTTTAAATATATATTAAAGATTTCAAATATCCTTTAGTCGTTTCCTTACCTTTAAAAAAATAAAGGGGTTATATATATAAATAAGTTTAAATATATATATATATTCTTTTAATAAAGGATAGTAATACTAACAAATCGTATTAAGATTATATCTATTAAACTATAAAAAGAAATTAGTAAATACGATATTCGCCTAGCTAATTAAGTTAAGATAATTAAAGCGGGTTTATAGGCCGACTTTATTTTTAGCGCTAGTATTTATAATATAAAAGATAGTAAATAGAAAAGAAGAAGAATAAGTAGTCGTAGGTTTTTATAAGATTAACTTTATTATTACCTTAAACGCTTACTTTATACTGCTTTAAGGTAATATAATTAAGCGCCTTAAAAGAAAGAAGTTTATTAGCGCGGTAAATATATAGTTATTTTTCTATTAGTTTTTAATCTATTAAGACTACTAAGAAAGGTTTATAATTATAAGCTATTATAAGCTAAAAAGATCGCTTTAATACTTATAAGTTTTAAGAACTCCTTAGTATACATTTAAAGATTTATTAATAATATTCTTTATAAATACTAAAAATATATAGCGGCCTATATTAATAATAATAATATTTACTCCTATACGGCTAAAAACACTTTTAATACTTAAAGGTAGTATTCTGCGCTTTTTATAACAATAATATTACCTTATCCTAATTAAAGCCCTTTTTAGCGTACCTATTTATATTACTCCTTAGATTTAAAGTAAACGCTATTAGCTTAATAAAGATAGACGAACGCGTATAAGCTTTAAAGGATATTGCGTTTTTTAAGAACTTTTAGTAGCTTAAAAAATAGATCTGCCTATTTAAGAAGCTACGCTAGATAGTTTTATATTTTGCTAAAAGAGTTAACGTCTTATAAAACAAAAGATAAAGCTACTCTAGGTAAGATAAGAAAAAGAAATTCTTTTAAATAGCTTAAGATAAGTATAATATACCACGAAAGCCGCTTTTTAGCTAACTTTAAAAAAAGAAAAAGTCTTCGCAAATTTAACTAAAAAACTTACTAAACTTTTATAAATTTACTACTTTAACCCCGCTTAATAACTATTTATTTAGATTAACGCGTTAAAAAAATATAGAGTAATAGCTATAGCTTTTTACTTAAAAGAAAGTATAAAATAAAATAAAAAGGCTTTACTAGCGCGGACTAAGGTTTAGCTTATTCTTTCCTTAAGCCGCGCCTTTTAAAATAAAGAACCTTAATATTAGCCTATAAAGCTTAAAGTAACTAGCTTAGTATAAGTAGTCTATAAGCTACGTATTATAATACTATTTATAAGAACACTATAAGTAATCATTTTTACGAACTATATAAGCACCTATAGAATTATATACTAAAAGTCCTTATTTATTATAAATATAAACTTTAATAATAAGCTAGTCCCCGCCTTTTAATACTTAAACTAATTCCCACTTAAAGTATAATTAAGTAGCAAAATAAATATAGAAAAGAGTAGGTAGGTAGCTATAAGTAAGGGGATTATAAAAATGTAAAAAGTGTGCGAAAAAGTAAAGAAATAGATACGATGTGTGTATATAAGGTTAATAAGTTATTTAAGGTAAAGGGGGGAGCAAAGCCTCCTTATATAGACAATTCCTAGGCTATAAGTAACTTAGGTAATTAAAACGAAAGCCCCCTGTTTAGCGCAGTTATATATAGTAAGCTATTAGCTATTATTAGGTTAACATTATATTTATAAGCCTAGAGATTAATTTCGCAAGGAATAAAAAGTAGCGTAGCGACTTAGTATAGATTATACGCATAGCCTCTATATACAGCTCTTCTTAATCTACTTATTCCTTGCTTATATAGACGTGAAATAATAAAAGAAAATATATATAGTATGTAAAACTGTATAGCGGATTTAATGTATATTTCAGCCTATTTATATCGTATGTTATTTATGCTATATTAAGCTTATAAGCTATAAGAAAGTATATTTTGCTTCTTTATAGCCTCTCTTAAAGAGTACTTATAGTATATAAGTGCGCTTTAAACATATCAACTAAAGTAAAGTAAAAGACATTTAAGACAGTTTATTATTTAAGGAAAACCTTTATATAAGTAAAAAACCATAAGGTTATATAAAGGAAAGCTAAAGAAAGTAAGAAATAGCTTAAAACCTCTATTATAGGAATTTATATTATAACCTCTTTATTTTTTTAGTTAAATTCGGAATTTATCGGATAGTATAAAACCTAATCTTATAGTAAATATATCTACTATATTATATTTAGATTTTATATAATAAACCTCTATTTCTTTTTCTTAAACACTATAACGTGTAAAATAATATGCTAAGCCTATATGTTTTCTTAGCTTATATAATTTAAGATCTTTTACTATTTCTTAAGCAGATGAATTATTTATAAAATTTATAACGACTTTATTTCTAAGGTGTATTTATAAACATTCTTTTTACTATAGTATGAAAATAGCTATATAAATTTCAGGCTTCCTTACTAGCCTCCTTAAGGCCTATATATTTCTCCTTATAAATAGAGAGTGCTATAGAATTCTGCTTTTTATATGCTTAGCTTATAAGGTTATTATTTATAAAGAAATAGTATCCGGAGACCGCCTTATAGTATATAAGGTCGCTAGCTTAATTTGTATTAGTAGAGGCTGTAAAGAATAGAATATTAAATACTATATTATAGTTATAATATAGGTTTAAGCTAGGATCTTTATTTAGGTATTTTTAAATTATGTTTAGTGCCTTAAAATGTAGAATCTCTAGATTAAAAGCAAATATAGTATATAAGATTACTGCGTATAATATATTAGGCCTTGAAAATAATGCTGAAAATAATAGAAAGCCTATTTGCATTTAATATAATAAAATGTCTTCTTTTATAGCTATATAGTCTTTTGTTTCTTTTAATATAACTCCCTTTAAAGCAAGGGTTTTTAAGGTTCTTATATTTAGTTTTTAAATTTCTTTATCTTATTAAGGGTCTATCTTTCTTAGGATATATATATGTTCTTTTTCGCTTTAGTTATAGTTATAGTTATTTCTAAGAAGGTTTCTACTTCGCTTAAAGATTCCTTTTAAAACCTTGCTTATTTTATAAATTATATAAGTTATAAAATCCTTTATAGGATTAAAGAACAGAAGATCGTCTATATAAACTAATATAGCTATATTTAGCTTTTTATTTATAAATACCCCTTTATCTATAAGCAGGTAGGAAAATCCTTGCTTACTTAAGGCTTTAGATATAAAAATGCATTTTTATATCGTATTATAGTATTTACTATATATAAGCTATTGCTAGTGCTAATAAGAGTTTAGTAAAATTAAGTTTAGCAGTAGTAAAGAAGGTTTTAATATAATTTAAGCCGTATATTTACTTATAGCCTTATGTTATAAAGCGGGCTTTATATTTAGTTATGTTATTTTTATTATCCTTTTTTATTTTATAAACTTTTCGGCCTCTTAAAGCCTTCTTATTACTAAGAAGCTCTTATATTTCCTAAGCATCTAGACTTATAAGTTCGTTTAGTTTAGTTAGCTTAGCCTTATTTTAGTCTTTTACTTACGGACTATTTATAGCCTGCTTATAAGTAGTAGGCTCTATAGGATCTTTATTTCCTTTTATAATAAAAAGAATATGTTCTGTATTATTATTATTATTTATTATATTATTTATAGGGTATTTTATAAAATCTTTATATTATTAAGTAGGCTTCCTAAGTCTTTTTACTTAAATGCTATAAGCTCTTTACTAAGTATTACTATCGCTAGTGTTATTATTACCCCTTTATAAGCTCTAAGCTCTAATTTATTATTAAGGCTTTTATTTTTATAAAATATAGTGCTGTTAAATACCTTTATTTTATCTTAGTCTTTTAGACTTAAGGCTATGTTATCTTTCTTTTCTATAGGGGATATATAGCTTATAGCAACATAAGGGGACTTATTCTAGATATATATAGCTATTAAAACAGCTTTATCTTATAGGTATTTTAGTAAATTTAAGGTAAAAAGCATAGCTTAAACTTTATTAAGTATAGTCCTATTTATTCTTTTTATTTTGCCATTAGAATAAGGGGTAAAGGCAGGGCTTATATTATATAAAAGGCAGTTTCTTAGGCAATATAGGTTTATATTATATATAAATTCTCTCGTATTATCTTAGAAAACCCTTTTTATAGTAGTTTTATTTATATTATTATCCAATTTCTGCTTATATTCTAAGAAATTCAGCAAATATTTTGCATTACCTTTTATAAGGTTTATTCTTAGATATTTAGTAGCAGCATCTAAAAAAATTATAAAGTAAGTGTATTTATTATAGGTAGGGATTTTAATAAGACTTTAAATATTAGTATGTATTTTATCTAAAAAAAGGTATTTCCTTTTTAAAGGAGTCTTTTTCTTTTTATTAGTTTGTTTAGCTTTTTATATAAGCTTTTTATTGTTTTATCCTTATTATATTAGCTTTATTAATAGTAATATTAAAATACCTTTTTTCTTAGGTATTGATAAAAGAATTTATAATTTAAATGTCTTAGCCTTTTATGCTAAAAAAGTATATCTATAGTCTTCTCTTTATCTATAGACGTATTATCTTTTTTGTCTATAGGTATATTACCTATAAGTGTATTATTTTTCGAGGTTCTTCTATTATATATTTTATTATTAATTTGAAATCTAGTTTTTATAACTATAAGAATATAATATAAGCTATTATTAACAAAGCCTTATATAAGTTTATTTGCCTCTTATCTAAAAAGATTATATTATATTTACTAGTTAAAGCCAAGGTATTAAAAGGAGATGATTAGCTTCTTGCATTAATACTAATTTAAGGTATATAAAAGCAGTTCCTTAATATATAGCGTATATTGCTATTAAAAAATTTAAAATGTAAATTCCCTACGCCTCTTACTAAAATAAAACACGGTTTTCCCTAAGTAACGGTCGTATATATATCTTTATAAGAAGAAAGAAGTGATGTATTATATACTATATGCTTTAAAGCCCCTATACTAAAAACAAAGTTATATATATTGCCTTTTTTTGTTTTTAAAATATTTTTATCCACCATGGAAATAACTTAAGAAATAGAGGAAAGAAGAGGCTTTAAAGGTCCTATTTTATTTCTTATATTAGCTTTCTTTTTCTCTTTTAAAGTGGTATTAGAAATAACCTAAGAAATAGATAAAAGAAGAGGATTTAAAGGTCTTATTATATTTGTTATATTAGCTTTCTTTTTCTCTTTTAAAGAGGTATATAAAAGAGGTGTATATAAAATAAGTATAAAGGGTATAAAGAGTATTAAGAGCATAGAAGGTATAAAGGGTATAAAAAGTATAGAGGGTATAGAGGGTATTAAGGGTATAAAGGGTATAAAAGGTATAGAGGGTATAAAGTGTATAGAGGGTATAAAGAGTATAAAGAGTATAAAGGTTATAAAAAGAGGGTTATTTACTTAAGCTAAGGAGTCGGAAACGTAAAGTATTTCTTTAAAGAGAGAAGGCTCTTTAAAAGAGAAAACTAGTCTTTTTTAGCCTTTAACTACTAATTTTCTAGTAATTAAAAATCTCTTTTAAAAAGACTCTTTTAAGGAGGGTATAGGCGTGGAACGCTTATTATTCTTATTTAAATAGTCCTTAGCAAGTCTAGTCGGAAAGGGCCTTTTTTAAAAAAAAAGAAAAAAAGCTTTTAGTTTAAAACCTGCTACCTTTGCCCTATATTTATTTTTCTCGAGCTAAAAGCAGTCTTTTATTGCATAGCTCTTTTTCTTATAATTCTTATAAAAGATAGGTTTTTTACTATATAAAAAGAATAGCTAACTTAAAGAGGGACCTTTTAAAGCTTTAATCTTTTTAAACTTATCGATTAAAGAGGAAGAAAGTAATTTTAAAGTATAAGCTTAGGCATTATCCTAAAGAGCTTAAAAATATTAGTTATAAAGCTAAAATAAAAGCTATTAAAGCATTTTAAAATCTAAGTAATAATCACTACTTAAAGAATTTCAATTTCTTAGGTATTTAGCTTATTAAAAAGTTCTTTTATCTTATTAAGATATACCTCTAATAAAGTATAGGTTTTAAGAGGAGTATTAAATAATTCCTTTATAAAAAGAGAATTTAAAGTAAAACTTACTAAGTTATAAAGGGGTTTTAAAACTTCTTAAGCTAACTTTACAGTTGTATAGTGTTTTATCTAATTAAAATGGCTATCCTTAACTATTAAACGTATTAAGGCAAGGATTTCCTCGGATTTAGTATATAGATCTTAAGAAACGGCTTTAGCAGCCTTTTTTTAGATAAAAACGGATTTTATTTAAAGTAACTAAAAGGAATAATTCGAAGAACCCTTTAGCTCCTTAACTTAGTAGTCGTTCTTAGTAGCTATATTTGTATTTAACATTTCGAGAGGTATTTTATTATAAAGGTTAATAAGTAAAAAGGAGTAATTAAGAAGAAAGTCTTAAGAAGATATTAGTTAAAGAATATAATATTTAGGTCCGAAAAATATAAAGGAAATCGTATTAAAGAGAGTGTTTGCTTTTACGTAGGACGAGATTTTAAAGGGTTTCTTTATTTATTGAAATCTTAGTAGCCGATTATAAGTTAAGGATTATAAAAAAGAGAAGGAAAAGAGGGTAGAGGACTTTATATAAGGTAGGCTGAAAAATATAAGAAAAATGCTATTAAAAAGAACGTACTTTATTGCGTATAGAAAAACTTTTAAAGAATTTTAAACTCCTAATATAGTCCTGAAAAATGCGGGTGTAAAACATTAGGTATAAAAAAGGAGAGGAGGGGAATTTATAAACTAAGTCCGATAGGATATCGGCAAAATTCCGGGAAAGACCCTTTAAGTAAGCGCGATAACGTTAGTAATAGGAATACTATTTGCTAGGATTTTCCGATTACGTAATAGTCGGAAAACCGTCGGCGGGTGTCGGGGGCAGGTCTAGCTTAAAAGGAAGCCGGGCTTATAACTATTAAAGGAGTAAAATAAGTGCAGTGTAAGGCAGGTAGGGAGCTGTAAGTAAGGGAAATACGAGGGTGTAAAAAGCGTGCGAAAAGGTGAAGAAATAGATAAGATATTTATAATTAATATTAATAATCTAACTAAAGTAAAGAGAGCACTAAGGCCTCTTATTATAGATGATTTTAAAGCTATAAGTAACCTTAGTAACCGGGGAAAAGGTCTCCTATTTAGCGCAACCTTATATAGTGAACTTATAGCTAAATACGGGCTTACGTTATGTTAGTAAGCCCGGGGATTAATTCCGCAAGTAATATCAGGTGGCGCGGCGACTTAACGTAGATCCTAAAGATCCCGCTAATAGTTTCTACACACACTTCTTCTATCTTTGCTTATATCTTGCTTGTGCAGTGTTATAGAAGGCAGAAGAATATGTGTATTATGTAAAATCGCATTGCGGATTTAATATATATTTTAGCGTATTTATGTTTTGTACTATATATGCTATACTAGGCCTATATGCTACGGGAGAGTACATTTTAACCCCTTATAAGTGCGTTTTAATAATTTTAGCAAAGTATAAAGAGCTTTTATAGTATATACTAAGAGGCTATAAGCTATATACTTTATAGTTTTTTTTGAAAGTAGCTATTTCTTACTAGCTTTCTTTTAGCTTACTTAGCTAGTTACTTTAAGTTTACTTTTAAGTTAATTATAGTTTGTTATATAAAAGCTTATATATTTTCTTAATATAAAAGCAACTTACTATACTTATAGTATCTTAAGTTTAAGATATCTTTTATTAATAAAAACTACTTATTATGTTTCTACGGATTATTTAAAGTTATATAATTTATTAAAACTAGTTTTAATTTAAGCTTTAGTAATAAATTTTTAACTAAGAGCTTTTGCTTTTATATTTAAGTCTTCTTTATAGTATCTTAGCTAAGTTTAGCTTCTTTATTTTATACCTAGTTTAAAGTTCAATAATATTTAGTATATATAAAATTATACTAATATCTAATTAAAAGAAGTTTAGTTTATAAGTATTAAAAGGTTAAAAGAAAAAAATTAAAACCCTTACTTATTATATAGCTCTTTTAACGTAGTATTGCTAGTATTTAAATAACTTTATAATAATAAATAGCTCTTAGTTTAAGACTTTATAGTTTAACTTAGCCTTAATAAAATAATTAAACTAAAACGTAATTAAATAATAACAACTTTTATTAATAAGCTAAAAAAGATCTATATTATAATACATTATAATATATTGGTTTTTTTAAAGTATCCTGCTTTAAGGTTATAATACAAAGGTAATAGTATATAAATAAATATATTCTTTGCGGATTAAAATACTATAAGTTTAGTTATAAATCTTTTTTTTAGCTTTTTACTATTATTTCTACCTTTTAATAATATAATAAAAAGAACTATTATATAGGAGTAGCGGTACATAAATTCCTAATAGTCGTTATAAAGGCTAAAGGAGACTTAAATATCTTTATATGTATTAAGTACTTAGTATTTAGTAATTACTTTTTACTTATAAAGTATTTATTAATACTTTATTAATTTAATAAAAGAAAACTTAAAAACTAAACTAATTACTAATAAAATATATACTTCAATAGCTTAATAAATATCTAAGCTATATAAAACCTTTTAATAACTTATTTAAAAATTTAAAAAAAATTTCTATATAAAGATAAGAATATTATTAAAATATGTTATGAAAATGTTATTAATTACGCCTTTTAATACTTAATTAATCTAGCGTAAAAGATTAGCTAAAACCTGAATTAAGCTAAATAGTATAATAATATATTAAAAGTATTTATAATATAACTAAAAGGCTATTTCTTACTTATTGCCCCATTCTATATAGGTACGCTAGTATATGTTTTAAATTTTAATCTTAAAAACAAACTTAGCTATAATTTATAGTTAAAGATCTTAAAAAGAAGAGGTAAAAAGTACTAATTCTTTTATATTACGCGGTTAAGTTCTTAGTAGTTTATATAAAGATAAAAACTATTATTCCTTTTTAAAATAAAGAGGATTAATCTACTTACGAAGCTTTTTAACTCCTTAATAATACTACGTTTTATAAAGTTATTATTTTAGTCCTTTAATACTTATAGGTCTTTACGGAATAAAGAGTAAATCGGTTTAAAAAGTAGTTATATACTAAAAGTTAAGTTATTAATATAATTTATTTTTTATTTTTATTAGTTATTAGTTCGCCTTATTTACATAAAAAATATTTTGAAATTAGCATAAAGTCAGTAGTATATTTATTTATTTTCCCTTTAAGATCTTTTTATCAATATCTTTATTTAAGAATAAAATTAGCTTTTAATTAATAGTAATTAAAGAGATATAAACCTTATTTTCATAGTCTCTTACGAACCTTTCGAAACTTTATAAGGTGCCGCTATTTATTTAGTGCTTAAACTATTATTATTCTTTCTATAAAATAACATAGATTTTCCTATCCGCAATAATTATAGTAAACTATAAGATTAATATTAAGTTATTTAGTATTACTTGTTAATACTAATCTAGTACTAAGTAATTATTCTTCTATAGCTTTTAATATTAACAATTCTAATTAAAACCTATTAAACCTTATACTTATTTACTTAGCTATTACATTGTCTTAAAGGTTAAGACGATATTAATAGGACTTATAATAGGCTTTATTAATATATTGCGTAAATTCTTACTAGGTTTACTTAACTATTAGAATTTATGTATATATTTATATTTAAAGGTTCTACTTTAATAGTACTATAAAGGTTTATAATAGCTCCTTTTAAAGTATTAATATAGCTAAAAAGAAAACGTTTACTTTAGCTTTAAAGCGTTTTTATATAAAGCGAATTTTATATATAAGGTATTTGCCTATATCTTTATAGTTAAAGCTAAAGTATATTTATTTATATAGTAACCCGCCTAATTATATTGAAAATAAAGAACCTCTTAAATTTAAAATAAGCCTTAGCCTCGCTTTTAGCTTTAACATTAGCTATTAATATATTAAAAGATATTTTAATGTAAGTTTTCCTTAGTTATTTTTAAGATATTAATAGTGCTTTTATAATTAGAACATTTTAATTAATATTTATTTTAGCCTTTTTATAGTACAAACTTCCTTAGTTTAAAGTTCTTAAGCTTATTCCGCGCTAACTTAACTTAAGACCTAAACTTAAATAGCGTTTTCTATTATTTTTAGCGTCTTAATAGTATTAAGCTACTTAGATTAATTCTTTTTTATTATACCTATAAACAAGTATTAAATAAAAGTTAAGTTAGTTTTAAAGCTTTACTTATAACTTATTTTAGAACTTTATTAACTATATTACTTTTAATAAACGCTTAAAATATTATTTAATAAAGTAAAGGCAAAAACTAAGCTTTAGTAAAAAATTTATATCTTACTACTAAGCGTTTTTGAAGCTATATTGCTAAAGGTATTTCTTAGTTTACTAGGTCTAAAAGAAGTATAAGTATTTATTCCTAAAAATAACGTTAGCTTACGCTTTAATATCTTTAATTAATCGGTGATTATTCTTTAAGGTATTTAGCGCTATCTCGTTTTATAGTTTATATATATATCGTTTATAGTTTATAAGACTTTAAAGTAATTTTACTAAAATCGTTAAGGTATAGCTTAAAATATGTTTTTAAATTATAAAGCTAGTTAAATCGTTTTAAATAGTTAATTATTTATATTAAAATTGTGATTTTATAGGTATTCTTAAATACATAAAGTTATTAATATTAAGTAAAGTATATACTGATAAATATAGAAGAGTAGTTAATAAAGTAAATACTACTAGCTATAAGTATAAAACTATTAAAGTAGATATTAATAATTATAAGAATAAACGATATAGCTTAATAGTTAAAAACGCCTAATATTAAATATAAAAGGTAAGAGCTAAATATACTTATACGTAGCTTAGGTTAGCTTTAGCTAGTAATAAGATTAATCTTAAATAAATTAAATAATATCTCGTATAACTAATTAATACTTTATATAAGGCTAAAGTAAAAAGCTTCTTTTTAAAGGAGGATAAAATCTTATAAAATGTTTTAAGATAAGGATACTTATTATAATAAGCTAGTTATAAGTAATAGCTAGTATATTACTTATTACTAATAAAAAAAAGAGCTAAGAGGATTCTTAGTTACTAAAAAAGTAGTATATTAACCTTAAAAGTTATACGGGGTATATATTCTATACGGTATTAGTTATATAAGGTATAAGGTATAAATTAGTATTTAAAAATATATAAAAGAAAACCCTTTTCATAGCTTTAAAAAGGTATAAAAACAGGTCCTTTTTTTACTTAACGTTTTTTTTTAGCTAGTTTAAACTAAAGGAATCTATATAAAAAGATACCTTTACTTTATTTAGTTTAGTTCTTTAAAACTAAGTATTTTTCTCCTTTTTATAACCTATAAATTGTAACTTAAATAAGTTATACTATTATACTTATTTACTACTTAAAGTTTAAAGTAAAAAAGTATTTTAATAATATAAAACTAACTTATAAAAGATTTATAACTTATAGCTTTAATAAAATTTACTTAGTATTTTATACTTAGTAAGTTCTTTAAGCTATTTATAAAAAGGTCTTTATTATAATTAAGGTTTATTTAATTACAATAAATAAAAAAAGAAAATATCTACTTTTATAATACTATAGCTTACTAGTTAGCTATAGACTAAGTTTAAATATTTAAAACTTACTTATAATCCCCTTATAAGTTTAATTTATAGTAGTTTAATTTTTAAGATTAAAGCTTTCAAACCTTATATTAAAAAATTAGTTAAGCTATAAAAGTTTATTACTTCTTTAAAAGCTTATTTTTAGTTTTACCTTACTATAATAAATTTAAAAGTAGTAAAAGTTATATTTATATTATGTTGCTTTTAATACTTAGTAGCAATATAGTTTAAAGTAAATTTTAAGGACTATATAAGTTATACCCTTAAAAGCTTAAATTTTAAAACGAAGAATGATTTTAAAGAATTTAATAATTTTAAAGAAGCTATATAAAAACGTTAAAAATAGTAAATAAGCAACAATTAGTAAAGCATAAATTAAAAAGCCTTAAGTAGGTTATATTTATATCGGCTTATATAACCTGATTTTATTAAGTAACCCTTAAGCTAAATTAAGAAAATAATACTTAAATAGCTTCTTTTTACAAAGACGTAAAGAAAATAGTTTAAGATAAAGTAAACTGCTTAAATAAGCTAACGACCTTTTTAAACTATATTAGCTTATCGGTCTAAAAATATAATAAGCGGTATAAACCTTAGTAGTAGAAGGAATACTATTTTACTCTTAGCGGGGTTATTGTAAAAATTAAAAAAAAGCAAAAGCGCGACTTAATTAATATAATAAACTTAAATACCTTAAAGGCAAACCCGCAAAATCCCGCTTAAAAAGCTATTTAATACTTTTACTATTAAAGGACAGGCTATATTATAAACGATTATATTAAAAATACTTTTTTAAAGGAGAGATAATAATACTTAAAGAGAATAATAACTTTTTAGCTTATATTATTACGTTTTACTAAATATTATCGGAAAATCGATATAAAGCGTATTATACTAACTTTAAGTTTATTTAAGACTAGTTTACTTATAAGAAGACTTTATAAAAAAGACCTTTATGTAAAAGAAATAGTAAGCTTAAACAATTAGCAAAAGAATACTTTTAAGACTAAAAAAGATTATAAGCTTGTAAGTTTACTATAAACTATTTATAAAAACGATAAAAATACTCTTTATTCTAATTATAATATTACGCGTATAAATATCAAAGCACGCTATAATTTAAAAGACTTTTAAAAAATAAAGAGCCCCTTTTTAATAAAGAAAACAGCAATAAGCTTTATTCTTTTTTTATTAAATATCTTAATATAGTTATTACTATTAAAGGTAAAGTATATAAGTAGCTTTCTTAAACTTAATATTATAATAACGATTACATTATATCCTTTTTAAATAAGTAAGGAAGCGGTAAGTTTCTTAAACTAAGAAATACTTTAAATAAACCCGCTATAATAATTAAAGAACTTATTACTAGTACTAAGGTTTTTATTAAAAACTTTTAAGAGGATATTAAAGTTAATAAAAAGAAAATTAAATAAGAGAAAACAGATAATCGAATAGAAATTAAGCAACTTTTACTCTTTAAAAGTTATAATAAAAGGACTATTAAAAACCTTTAAAGCGGTAAATTAGCTTTAATAAAAAAGATTATAAAGCTAAAGAAAGACTATATATCTTTTTTTACGAATATTACTAACTTAATTAAAAAGCAAAACAATTTTAAATAATAAGATAACGATTTAATAGGTAGTCTTAAAGAAGATATATAATTCTTTAATTTAGCTATTTTATAAGGTGGCTGGCAGCTAGGCGGGGGGTGCCCCGTAGGACTAGTAGTGCGGTCGCCTTATAAAGCTAGCGTAAGGGGCAGTAATACCGTTAGGTGTTACTAGCGGACTTTTATCTATTAGTGCGACGGCAACCCCTCCCGTTATATTACAATTATAACACCTAACCATAGCTCTCTGTTCGAGACCGGGCGACGGACAGCACCGGCTCGGCTACGTTAAGCTAATAGGGCAAGCACGTAACGGGCGCGCAGCAGCAGCGGGGCATAAGACCTAAGGCGCATTAAGACGTCGGGCAGCTAGGCCTACGGGTGACTGCATTGACTGGCCGAAGGGCGCGGCGCGCTGGGCCTTAGGAGCCCGCGTTAGCTAGGGTATCCCTGCCTACGGGAACCGGGGCCTATAGGCAAGCGCTTAGAAGCGTGTTAATTGAATTAGCAGCCTAAGGACGTGCTGCTATAGAGGGGGGATAGTTATAAGGTGGCTGGCAGCTAGGCGGGGGGTGCCCCGTAGGACTAGTAGTGCGGTCGCCTTATAAAGCTGGCGTGAGGGGCAGTAATACCGTTAGGTGTTACTGGCGGACTTTTGTCTATTGGTGCGACGGCAACCCCTCCTGTTATATTATATATTTAAAATACGGTTAAATAATATAGCGAGTATTGAAAAATAAATAATAATCTTTAAAATAAGACTTATAATTTATAAATGCTTAATAAAGTAAAGTAATTCTTAAATAAAATGCTTAAAAGCAAGCTAAAATCTTAGTAAAAAGAAAATAACGATCTTAAGAGATATAAAAGAATTTTTTATAAAGAAGGAGTTCTTATTAATTATAAAGTATTTATAGACTATAAAACTATTAAAGATTTAGTTACTAAAGCGGTTATAAAGCTTAGTAACTTAAATAAACTAATTTAATAGAAATAATTAAAATTTACTTAAAAATTAGTAAATAAAGTTAAAAACTAATAAGCTTAAAAAGAATAGGGCTATTCCTTAAGATAAAGAACATATATATATTATATTATAATTCTTAAAGTATAAAAATAACCTTTTTATTAAAATGAAAAGGATATTATATAAATACATTTATTAATTATAGTGTAATAAGTAGCTATATTTCCCTTAATATAGTAAATCGTTTAATATTACGTTGTTTAAAAAAGGAAAAACCTTTTATCCTACTTTTAGCAAAAAGGCTACCCTTTAAGTATAAGAATAATAAGATTATATAAAATTTAATCCTCTTATATATATAATAAGAATTTATAACTTTTAAGATTCCTTTAATATTTTAGCTATTATCTAAAATATTATATTAAGATTATACTTTTAATAGAAATAAAAGTCTATAATAAATTAAGAGAAAGACCTATTTAAGTTTAAAAACTATACTTTAAATATTCTTATTTATAGTTTAATAAAATTCCAAACCGGAATAAAACTCTTAAATAATTTTAATATAATAGTACTTAATAATAACTTTATAAAAAAGAGAAAAAAATAATAATAAAGAAGCTAATATTAAAATAAATATTATATTAATAACTATTATAATAAAAAACAATAAAATTAAGAATATAATAAAAAATAATATACTACGCCTTAAAGCATAAAGATAAGGGGATAAGGCGCGGACTAATTACCGCTAATTAAGGCCGGTACTATAGATTAATTACCGCCGGTTAAAGCTAGTACTATAAACTAATTACTGCTATTTAAGCCGGTATAACGGACTAATTATTATATATAAACGTATATAAGGGTTTATAAATAGTAAAAAGCTTATTATTTCTTTAAGGTATAGGTAGCTACTTTATACTTAGTCTTTTAAGCTAATTTTAAGGATCTTTAACTATACTATCTTACTATTTATTATTAGTATATAGATAAACTATAAATATCCTTATAGAATTACTTAATAAACTAAGTATAAGCTTAGTTAGAAATACTATAAACTATAGTCGGGGAAATCCTTTAAATATCTTTAAATATCCCTTATAAATCGTAGTAAAGTCTATCTTATATTTTTTAAAGAGCTTTTATAGTTTAAAATAAGCTAAACTATAATTAAAATATCCTATAAAAATTCTTAAATTTCCCTTTAATTACTAAGAAAATCTATTTAATAGTGTTTATAGTATCTTTTATAGTTAAAAACGTTATAAATTATTATTAAATAAGCTCTTAAGTATTTATAGTTATATCTTAAAATCCTTAGCGGGGTCTAACTAGTAATATTTATTATATCTTTTTAAGCAAGCCTTTATAGCGCGTGCTTTAAGCGTTTTTATCGCGGGGTTTTATAAGGCTCCTTAAGAGTAAAGTAAGAAGCCTAAGCATAACTATTTAGATTTTATAATAATTCTTTTAAATAAGGAAAAAAGGCTAACGTCCTTATTAGTTTAAAGTAAAAATAAAGTAAAGGGGGCGCTAAGTTATAGCTTTATAATAACGTCTTTTTATTATATTAGTAATATACTATCTTTATTCTTTTAATAGTTTTTTTAGCCTATCCGGTTTATAATAGCTAAGTAGCTTAAGATAGTAAGTAAGCGGTTTTATTATAAATCTTTATTATCTATTTAGTTATATATATTTATCTTTATTAAGGCAATTAAGATATCTAGCTAAAAATAATAATAAGGTTTTTAACTTTCTTTTAAGCGTGCGTTTAAGCGTTTATAAGATAGTAAGGGGTCTTTACGTTTAAGAATAGTTAGCGTTTTATAGCGGGATATATTATAAAAGATTAGCTTATTTAAGCCTTATCTTATATTATTATCTTACTTACCTTTTACACTATTTTTAATTCTCTATTAAGTTTCTATACTACTTACTAGCTTTATAAGTCGCTTATAAGGAAGATATTATATCTTACTTATTACTACTATTATAACTATCCCCTGCTTTTTATTACTAGACTTTTTAACTTATTATCTTTTTTATATAGCGCTACTACTTATACCTTTCCGCTAACTAAAGCGCGTTTAGCTATTAAGAAAGTATTAAGGTAAGTCTAAGTTGTTTTATTAATAGTAATAAGAATAGTGAATATTAAGGTATTAAATATCTATATTCTTACTTAAAAGCGGGTAATAAGGTCTTAAATAGCCTTAATACCTACCTCCTTACTCTTAAGGTTTCAAACATTTTTCATAGTCTTAAAAAACCTCTTTATAAAAAGGGCCTTAAGGGTAAGAATATAAAGCGAATAGTAAGTATAGCTAATAATATAGATATTAAACTTTAAGAACTTTATTGCTTAAAATAAAGTTAGTTTACGCTTAAACTCTTTATAGGCTTATAAGTAAAACATAGCGTAGTTTATAGCTTAGTAGAAACTCTAGATTATTATATTCTTATTACTAAAATATAGTCTTATAAAGCTAAGGTTATTAAAAATTATATTAGTTATTATTAAGAGCTTTTATAAGATCGGGCGGCAGAATTTATCGCGAGCTTAGTTATTACTATTTACTTTAGTTTAGGAAAGGCAGTAAAAAGACTATAATAAGGCGCTTATACGCCTTTATATAGCTAGGCTAAATATTGCGGCTAAGGGGAAAAGCATATACTAAGTAAGATTAAAAAGATCTTTAAAGCTTATAGCGGCTATAAGCTAAAAGAAGGATTTTATTATATAGGCTAAATAATATATAAAGCAAGATAAGGTTTTTATTATAGTAGCTTAAAACGCTATTATAAACTTAGCTAAAAACTAATTAAGTTAGGCCTTAAATATATAATTAAGAACGGCGCGGATATTATTTTAGTTATTTAGCTAAAGCGGGTTTCCGCTAGCTATAATAACTACTATTAATCTTAAGACTATAATAAAGTTAGCTAGCTTAAAAGCGTTAAGTATTAACTAGTTATCCCGCTAATAAAGGTTTTTAGCTATACCTTAAAAATATATAAGTAGCGGGGGCCTTTAAGCTATAAGAGCTAAGTAAGAGGTATAGTTAAGTTGTTATAAAAGTAGCTATTTAGACTATATAGCGGTATAAAGCTAAGGGGTAAGTTATTAAAGTTAAGGGTTTAAAAAGGGTAGTATAAGCTATCTTTTATAATAGTATAATTTAAGTTAAGCTTATTAGTTTAAGCGCGGTTATAAAAAGCGGCGTAGGTTTATATAAAGGCTTAAACTTAAAGGTTTTAGCTTTTGCGAAAAGACTTAAGGTTATAAAGTATAGCCGCCTTAATTTTATATAGCTTAAGCGCCTGCTTATATTCTTTATATTAAAAGCGTAGGGGCTTATATAAAAGCGGGCTAGAAAAGTAGTTATAAAATAGCTAGTCTTAGCTATAAAAGACGTTAAACGATAAAAGAACTTAGAATAAAAGTAAAAAGATTATAAACTTAAAGTAAAAGAGGCTATATATATAGGAGTAAGTAAGGTATAGCGGGCTAAGGCCGGCGGCTAAAGGAAGTATAGTTATAAAAAGAAGAAAGGAAACAAGAGAGGTTAAGTAGTAAAGAGAATTTAAATAAGTATACTATAAAGCTAAAAAGGCCCCGTTACTTAAAGTAAGCGGCGGCGTATTATTATTAAAATAACTAATTACTTTAAGCGCGGTAAGTTATAGTTTTTTATAACTTATAGTAGCTTTTAAGTCTTATACTTAAGCTTAACCGCTTAATTCTCTTAGCTAAAAAGTTTTATATTAAGTTATAAGGGCTACTTATTATACTTTTATTTAAACTACTTAAGTAGCTAACTCCTTTTATGCTTTTTTAAAGGCCTTTATAATCTTAAGTATAAAGACCGCCGTTTTAATAACTTATAAGTTATAGCTACTTAGCTAGCCTTTTTATACTATAAAAACCTTCTTTTATAGCTTTTTTCCGCCTTTTTTTATTATATAACCTTATAGAATTTATCTAACGTTTTATTTATTTATATAAGGCGTCTTCTTATCTTAAACTAGCTTTAAGCGTATAGCTTGCTTATTTACTAGCTATAGTTATATTACTAAAACGATTAAATAAATATTAAAGGACCCCTTTATATCTAACCGGTATATAAGCTATCTTACTTTAGCAGTAACTTTAAACGGCTTAGTATATCTCTTTTTAAGTTTTACCGGTCTACTATTAGCAATATAGTAACCTTTACTAAGCTTTAGCTAAACTTAATCGCTAAGCTTAAATTTTATTAGGCAGTATTTCTTATTATATCTATTTTTTATAGCGGCTTAAGTATAAGTAATAGCTAACTTAGCTTCTTTTTATAAGACTTCTTAGTTCTGTAAATTTAAGTAGTTATTAAAGAAGCTAAGCTTATTATTTATTCTTATCTTTATAATAAGCTTACTTAAGACTATATAAATTACTAAAAAGAAGGAGTTATTAAGGCTAAACTAAAAAGCTATTAGTATATTTGTTTAGCGTAAGTCTAGGAAATTAGCGGTAAAGAATTATAGCGCGATTTTTATAGTTTAGTTTCGCCTTTTTAATAGGCCGTTAGTTTAAAAGTATAAAGTAGTAAATATAGAAAGCTTTAATTTAAAGCTTATTATAAAGTCCGCTAAAATACTAAAGTAAACGTTAAGTCTTAGTTAAAGATTATCTTTTTCGGAACCTCTTAATTAGTATAAAGTCGCTTAATATATAACAGTTATACTTAATCTTCCGCTATAAACTCGTTATTAATTAAAATAAGGAGATTTATTTTTAAGAATTTATTTGTTATAGTTAGTAAAGTATTAAAAACGTTCTTTATAGGATATTTTTATAAGGATTATTAAGCTTAGACTATTAAGAGCTTAGTAATAAAGTTTATTGCTATTATATAATATAAAACTAGCGGGCTTTAAATTAAGGTAATTTACTTTAGCGTCTTACTTTAATCGGTTTAATTATAATAATAAGTATCGTAACTATTTACGACTTTATTTATATATTTACTAAGCTATAAGATTAAAAAGCTCTTAAATAAATCTTACTATATATAAGTATAGCTAATATAAAAATATTTAGCGTAAGTATCTTTAACGATTTCCTTAGTATATATCTTAAGGATATATAGTTTTTAGCGATTTTTTTTCTCTATAAAGTATAGTAACCTTTATAACTAAAGGAATAAGAGTTTAAGGATACCGTCTTTATCGCTAAGCTATATAATAATCTTTATTTACTATATATCCTCTGTATATCTATTAATTATTCTTTAGCGGAGCGGTAATTAAATTAATACTTCCGTATAAAGGAATCTATAGTCCGTTATCTTATCTTCTTAAATACGTTTTAATTCCCCTTCTTAGTTTAAGGATACTAGCTTATCGTTTTAAGATAGTAAATATAAAAGAGCGTTTAGTATAACGTTTTTAATACCTAAGATATAGTATACCTTAAGCGGGAATTAGCTTAAGTATTAAGAGGTAAGGACTAGCTTATCGTTAAATTTTATATAAATAAAGAATAAGGATTTCTAGTATATAATTATATAAGTACTTATATAATCGGTAAGGATAACTACTTATAGCGTTCTTATAAATAGTACTATAATATATAGCTTATAGACTGCTTATATTAAGCCGGCTACTTTAAGCTTTATAAGCTAGTATTAAGGTTCTCCGCTTAAAAAAGTACGGCTTAAGTTAATAATAAGCTAGACCTTAGTTTAAGCTAGTAAAGTCTTTTTTTTTTATTCCGTGCCTTCCTTTAAGTAAAAGGCTATAGCCGCTACTTTATATTCTTAGGATATATCGATTTAGATAAATAGTTATTAAGCGGGGTTAAAGTAGTAAATCGTTTAAAGCTTAGTAAGTTTTTAATTAGATTTAAAAAGGCCTTGTTTTCTTTTAAAGTAGGCTAAAAAGTGGCTTTTACGGGATATTATACCTAGTCTTAACCCCTTAAAAAGACTTCTTTTTCCTATCTTACTTAAAGTAGCTTTATCTTTTATTTTTATAAGACGTTAATATTCTTAGTAAAATATAAGTATATATAGTATAGCTATTTAGTAAGGCTAATTATTTTCTTTAGCTATTAAAGGTTTTTTAAGAACGCGATATTCTTAAAGGCTTATATACGTTCCTTTATATTTATTAAGCTAATAGTATCTACCTTAAATCTAAAAAGTTATATAGATAAGTACGCTAAGAAGGATATTAGTTTAAATTAGGTAATATTATAATTATAGAATACATAAAATACTACCTTTAAGTTTTAAAAGTATTCTTTAGCTATATTAAAGTAAATAATAATATTATTAATATAGCCCGCTATATATTCTTAGTATTTATTAAGAACGTTAATAATAAACTTTTAATTATATACTAAGAAGTTCCTTAAGCCTATAAGTATTAGATACGATTCTTTTAGCCCGCTATAACTTTTAATTATAAACCTTTCTTAGTAGTCTTAGTAAACTAAACACTAATAGAAAAACGATTATACGTTTATAGAATTTATATACTTCTTTCTTTAAAGGCGTTTAATTATATTGCTTTAAAGCGGTATTAAGTAAGCGTTTAAAGTAATAATAGCATAAATCTCTTATAAGTTAATAACTACTTATCTCTTTTCCTTTTTATTTACTATTTTTACTACTATAAATATAAGCCCTATATATAAAGTCGGCTTATTAACTTATTTTAATCGTCTTTACTTAGTTAGCTAGCTAAATCTTTTAATTACTACTTTCTTATTTTTATCGCTTAATAAATATAATCTTAATATAACTTATTAGTATTGCTATTCTTTTAATAAGAGAATATATATATATATTTAGACTTATCTATATATATTACTCTTTCTTTTTTTTAAGGCGGGGAAACGATTAAAGGATATCTTGGACCTTTAATACGTATTTTCAGTCCTTAGCGTAGATCTAAACGCCTTTATTAGTAGTAAGCTTAAGTAAGTCTTTAGTTCGGCTAATTTTAAGCTTATAGTTTACTATAAGATCTTTTTATAAGAAGTCTTTAGCGGGGTTTATTTTATGCGGGTTTTTTATAAAGACTTCTACTAAGAGAATAGTAGTATTAACCTTTTTATATATTTAAAACTGCTTATTAAGGTCCGTAATTATCCTTACTTTTTAGCCTTAGCGGAGTACTAATAGTTCCTTAAAATAAGTTATCGCTATAAAGCTCTTATATTCCTATATTATTGTTTAAGCTAGCTTAAAGTCGTTAAGGAAGCATATTATATTATGCCTTAATAGCGGCGCCCGGACCTATATAAGTAAGGCGTAGCTAAAAGTAGCTAAAATTATTATAGTAATTTAGTAAATTACTTATTTATATATTGCTAGTCTTAGCTAAACTATCTTAACTTAAGCTTTAATACTTTTATAGGCCTTAATTTATAAGACCGAAATAATGTTAATAAGGTCTTATTAAAAAGGAACTAGAAAATCTTCGCAAAGTAATAAATTAGCCGCTAAGCCTTTTTATATTTAAGCGTTAATTTTAACCTTTACGATTATAAAGCTACCGTTTAGCCTTCTTAGTAAGTATATAGTAAATATTACTTATTTAATAGTAGCCTTTTTTCTTACTCCTTAAATAGAAATTTATTAAAAGGAGTTTATAATTATATCTTAAAAGGTCTTTATTAAGTTGCTTTAAATAAGGCTTTAGTCTAGCTTAGTATTTATATAGGCTTTAATGCTTATACTAGGCCCTTTTTTTTAAAAGGTTATTAAGTATATATAGGTAAATCGTAATAGCTTATTAAAGCTTAATCGTTAAATGTTAAAAGAAGCCTTAACTATTTAAACGCTTTATAGCCTTTAAATAACTACTTATTATACTAAGCTATATCTTTTTATAGCAATGTTTTAGCTAAGGTTAAGGGGGTGTTTATCTTTAACGTATTAATAAAGTTTATTTTTTAAGGGGAATACTTCTCTATAAAATCTATATACCTTATTAGCCTCTTAAACTAAGTTTATTATAATATAAATTTCGGTTTCGTTTAAGATTTTATCGGTATTTATCGAAGCTTCTTCTATATTATACTTTTTATCCTTTAAATAGTCGTTAATCTTTACTATAGTTCTTTTTTTAATTATAAAGTATACTTAGTTTAGCTTTAATATTAATAAGTATATAGTCTTAAAGGTCCTTTTTCTCTTAAGCTAAAAGACCTTAGTTTATATCCTTAGCTATTTATATAGGTTTCTTTTTTTACTTAGTAAAAGTTATAAAGCTTATAGTATATTTACTTTTACTAAGCGGTTTAAAAATATAACTTACGGTCTTAGTAAGCCCTTAATAGATAGTTAAGGCGTTTTAAACTATTCTTTAAGTATATATAAAGTATAGCTAGTTAATCCTCGTCTTTTTATAAGTAAGACTTATTTCTTTTACGCTAATAAGTACTTTTAAGATCTTTAAGTATATTTAATTTATAGCTAAGGAAGGATTCCCTTGTATTTATTAATCTATTTATTAATATCTTTATTTCCTACTAAATAGTATTAAGATTCTTATAAATAAACATCTAGCTTTTAATAAATTATTTTAATTAAGTAGTTTAGCTAATAAAGCGCGGCCTTAGCTTTATATTATAAGCGTAATATCTAAGACTTTTAGTAGGACTTTATTACTATATCTTTAAAAATAAAGTGCTCCTTATTAAGTGCCTATATTGCTATATTTAAGTAGATTTTAAACTATTTATATAAAGCGGGGATCTATTAGCTTAGTTTAATACTAAGCTTATTAAGCTCTTCTTATTATAGTTTTAAAAGGTCTTTTAAATACTATTTTACCGCGCTTTTTTAAAAGAAAGATAGCAATTAAATAGCTAATTTATTTATATAGGCCTCGCCTTTATTAGTATTTTAGTAAATAAAGTCGATAAAACGGTGTTATAGAATTTAAACGGCCACGCCTAGACTTCTTACATTACTCTTAAGGAGCCTTATAGAACCCCGCGATAAGAACGCTTAAAGCACGCACTATAAAGGCTCGCTTAAGGAGATATAATAAATATTACTAATTAGACCCCGCTAAGGTTTTTAAGATATAACTACGGAGGCTTAAAAGCCTACTTAACTATAGTTTATAACGTTTTTAACTATAAAAAATACCATAAGAACTATTAAGCGGATTCCGCTAGTATCTTTAAGGGATATTTAAGGATTTCCATAGGATATTTAAATTATAGTTTAACCTATTTTTAACTATAAAAGCACCCCGGAAGATATAAGATAACCTTTACCGCGATTTTTAAGGGATATTTAAGGATATTTAAGGGATTTCCCTAACTATAATCTATAGTATTTTTAACCGGGTTTATATTTAGTTTATTAAGTAATTCTATAAAGATCTTTATAGTTTATTTATATATTAATAATAAATAAAAGGATAGTATAGTTAAGAATCCTTAAAATTAGCTTAAAAAACTAAGTATAAAGTAGCTAGCAAGACTTTAAAGAATAACTAAGCTTTTTATATTTTTAAACCCTTATATACGTTTATATATAGTAATTAGTCCGTTATACTAGCTTAACTAGCGGTAATTAGTTTATAGTACCGGCCCCGATTAGCGGTAATTAGTTTATAATACTAGCCTTAACCGGCAGTAATTAGTCCGCGCCTTATCCCCTTATCCTTATACTATAAAGCATAGTAAATAGTGGCAATTCTTACTTATTTAAACGGAAATCCCTTAAATATTTACTAAGCTAAGAGCGACTATATCGTATAATTAAGTACTTATCTTATAAGAAGTTAAATACTAAATAATATTTTCTTTAGTAAGAAGCTCTTATTAGCATTTAAGTTTAACTTTAATAATAAGCACCTTTTCCTTAATATACTTATAATAAAACTTTAAGATAAGTAAGTTATAAAAGCGGAAAAGGCCGCGGCTTATTAAGCATACCGGTTTAATAGTCTCCCTTACCCTTTTCTTAAGTACTATACCGCAATAGCTTACGGAGCTAAATAGGATATAAAATAAGTCCCGCTTAGCTAAGCTAAGACTATTACCTTTTAAAAGGCAATTTACTTTTAAAATACTAATAAAGAATAAACTATAAAACGATAAAACCTATATAACTAAGTAAACTAAATTCGGTATTACTTAAATAAATCGATTATCCTTTTAATAAAAAAAGTAAGGATAGGCTAACTTTAAAACTATCCGGCTCTTTACCCGCTAAATACCCTCCGGATTAAGCTTATAATAAAGTTACTCTTTCCTTAAGATAATAAGCTTAGCGGATATTTCTACTATATACTACTAATAAAGTTTAACTTAAAGGCCTAAACTAAAAATCCGCTTTAAAGGATTCTTAGTAGTTTCTTAGTTTAGTATTACTATTTAGCCTTATCCGCTATAGCTATGCTAATTAAAGCATTTTTAGGACTCTTAATTAATAAAAACAAGCCTTTTACGCTAAGGGCCCTATAGTATACCGGATTTTAAGATATATATAAGATAGAAGGTTAAGCACTTAGTAAGAGTATTAAGACTAAGACCTTAATAATAAGCGATAAGAATATAGTAAGCGATACCCTTAATAAGCTAAACCTATTTATCCTTAGCGTATAGATATTAAGATTAAGTAAAGTATTAAGCCCCTTAATAAGAATAGTAGTAATATCGAATAAATAATTCCTTAGTCTTCTTTAAGCACTAAGAAAAGAAAACGCGCTTACTAAGCCTTAAGAAAAACCTTAACTATAAGCTAAGAATATAAAGAGACTTAACTTATTAAGACCTTTAAAAGTATCTTTTAATAAAGTTTAAGAAGATAATAAGGCTAATATATTTTAAGGAGTAAACCGTTTTATTAACTTTATCTACTAAAATACTAATAAAAGCAAGGCTTATATAAACGAATTAGCTATTTAATTGCCCTCTTTCTTTTAAGGAAGTGCGGCGGAATAGTTTTCCGGGGACCTCTTAAAACTATAATAAGAAGAACTTAATAAGGTTAGTATTAAATTAAGCGAATAGATCTTCGCCTTATAAAAATAGTTAAAAATCCGCTTAAATATAGCAAGATAAGAACTAAATAAGAAGCACTTTACTATTAAAAATATAGTAATAAGATCCGACTTTAAGTCTTAAATATTATGCTTATAACGTAAAGCTAAGGCCGCGCTTTACTAGGGTAACTACTTAACTATAGTAATTTACTAAAAGCTAAATATTTATTTATAAGAATCCTTATAATATTTATTAAGAAATAAATATATTAATAAATAGGTTAATAAATATAAGGAAATTATTCTTAAGCTATAAATAAAATATACCTAAGGAGCTTAAAATTATTTACTAGCGCGAAAGAAATAAGTCTAACCTATAAAAAGGCAAGGGCTAACTAGCTATACTTTATATATACTTAAAAGATAGTTTAAGACGCCCCGGCTATTTATTAAGGGCTTACCGGAGCTATAAGTTATGTTTTTAAACCGCTTAGTAAAGGCGGATATACTATAAGCCTTATAGCGCTTACTAAGTTTAAGGAGAAACCTATTTAAATAGTTAAGAATATAAGCTAAGGTTCTTTAGCTTAAGAGAGAAAGAACCTTTTAGACTATACGCTTATTAACGCTAAAGCTAAAGTAGGTATACCTTATAACTAAGGAAGGAACTATAATAAAGACTAACGTCTATTTAAGGGACGAAGAGTATAATATAAAAGGAGCTTAGTTAGATACCGATAAAAGCCTAAAGGAAACCGCAATCTATACTATAGTAAACTTAGTTTAAAAGGCTAATAAAGCATATAGATATTATAGCAAAGTATTCCCCTTAAAGAATAAGCTTTATTAATACGTTAAAGATAAATACCCCCTTAACCTTAACTAAGTTATTACTATATAAAGATATAGCTTAGTATAGTAAGTAGTTATTTGGAAGCTATAAAGCGTTTAAATAGTTAAGGCTTCTTTTAATATCTAGCTATTAAGCCTTAATAAGCTATAATAATTTAGTTACGCACGCTTATTAATTTATAGAAAAAAAGGGCCCGGGATAAGTATTAAAGCCTATATAAATACCGGGGCAAACTAAAGCCTTATCTAAGCTAACTTAGTAAAGACCTTTTAAGATATAACTATAAACTCTTTTTAATAAATTCTAAATTAAGGAGTAAGAAGGATAGCTACCGTTAAATAGGCAGAACTTACTATATATATACTAAGAAGGCTAAATAGTAGCTTCGTAGTTATAAAGGTAAAGATCGGCACTTAGATAGTAAAACGCTTAGCGGCTAATATATTACTTAGCTAAGACTTTTTAGTTCTTTATTAAGGGGACCTTATTAACTTTATATTTATTTTATAAATCGGGGCTTATAAAGGGATCGAAGCCGAAGTTAAGATAGTCCGGCTAAGACTAGCGATATATAAATAAGTAATCTACTTAGTTACTATAATATTTCTAGCTAGTTTTAGCTACGCCTTACTTATATAGGTCTAGGCGCTACTATTATAGCGTAATATAATATTTTTCCCCGATAACCTTAAGCTCGCTTAAATAATAATATAGGATTATAAAAGCTTTATAGCGATAAACTATTTTAAGAAACTATTAGTGCTCCGCTAAGGCTAAAAGGTAAGAATAATTACGGACCTTAATAAGCAGTTCCGGCTATATAAAGAGGTTAATGCTACTACTCCTTTAGCGGAAGCCTTTATAGAAAATCCGGAAAAAATAAACCTAACTAAGGACTTTTTATAAAAGGATCTTATAGTAAACTATAAGCTTAAAATCGGCCGAACTAAGGACCTACTTAAACTTACTACCGATAAGGACGTCCGGATCTATGCTAAGGACTTAAAATATATATTAAAAGTCTAAGATATCCTTTAATCGTTTCCCCGCTTTTAAAAGGATAAGGGAGTAGTATATATAAACGAATCTAAATATATATATATTCTTTTAGTAAAAAGATAGTAATATTAATAAGTTATATTAAGATTATACTTATTAAGCAATAAGGATAAGAAAGTAGTAAATATAATATCTAGCTAGCTAACTATATAAGGCTAATTAAAATAAGTTTATAAGCTAACCTTATTTATAGCGCCGGTATTTATAGTATTAAAGATAGTAAATAAAAAGGAAAAAGGATAAGTAGTTATAAACTTATAAAGGATTAACGCTATTATTATCTTAAACGCTTACTTAATACCTTTTTAAAGCGATATAATTCAACGCTTTTAAGAAAAAAGGTTGATTAATATAGTAAATATATAATCGTTTTTTTATTAGTTCTTAGTTTATTAAGACTACTAAGAAAGGTTTATAGTTATAAGCTATTATAAGCTAAAAAGATTATTAATAATACTTATAAGCTTTAAGAACTCTCCGGTATACGTTTAAAAGTTAATCGATAACGTCTTTTATAAATACTAAAAATACGCGGCGGCTTATATCGACGATATTATTATTTACTTTAATATAGCTAAAGAATACCTTTAATATTTAAAGGCTATATTCCGCGCTTTCTACGACTATAATATTACCTTATCTAAACTAAAGTCTTTTTTAATATACTCGTCTATATAGCTCCTTAGATTTAAGGTAAACGCTATTAGCTTAATAAATATAGATAAACGCGTATAAGCTTTAAAGGATATCGCGTTTTTAAAGAACCTTTAATAGCTTAAGAAATAGATCGGCCTTACTAAGTAGCTACGCTATATAGTCTTATATTTCGCTAAGGAAGTTAATATCCTATAAAAACGAAAAACGGAGCTACTTTAAGTAAGATAAGAAGAAGGAGTCCCTTTAAAGGGCTAAGGATAGGCTTAATATACTACGAAAGCCGCTTTTTAGCTTACTTTAAAAGAAGAAAAGGCCTTTGCGATTTTAACTAAGAAACTTACTAAGCCTTAAATAATTTACTACTTCGACCTTACTTAATAACTATTTATTTAGATTAATATATCCTAAGAATATAAAGTAGTAGCTATAGCTTTTTACTTAAAGAAAAGCACGGCATAAGATAAAAAGACGCTACTAGCTTAGACTAAGGTTTAGCCTATTATTTACTTAAGCCGCGCCTTATAAAGCGGAGAACCTTAATATTAGCTTATAAAACTTAAAGTTGCCGGTTTAGTATAAGCAGTTTATAAGTTACGTACTATAGTACTATTTATAAGAACGCTATAAGTAATTATCTTTACTAACTATATAAGTACTTATAGAATTATATACTAAAAATCCTTATTCTCTATTAGTATAAAATCTAATATAAAGCTAGTCCTCGCGTCTTAATACTTAAGCTAATTCCCGCTTAAGGTATACTATATCCTAAGCGTTAAAAACGTTATATTAAACGCTCTTTTACGTTTACTATATTAAGATAATAGGCCGGTATCCTTATACTAAAAAAGGGAATTAACACGTATTTAAGAAAACGAGATAACGGACTACGTATTCCTTTATACGGAAGTATTAATTAAATTGCCCCTCCGTTAAAAAATAATTAATAGATATATAAAGGATATATAGTAAGTAAAGATTATAGCGTAGCTTAGCGATAAAGACGGTATCCTTAAACTCTTATTCCTTTAGTTATAAGGGTTACTATACTTTATAAAGAACGACAAACGCCGGAGACTATATATCTTTAAGACTTATACTAAGGAGATTATTAAAAACTCTTATGCTAGATATTTTTATACCGGCTATACCTATATATAGTAAGATCTATTTAAGAGCATCTTAATCTTACGGCTTAGTAAAGATATAGATAAGGTTATAGATAGCTATAATACTTACTACCGCAACTAAGCTAACTAAGGTAAAACGCTAAAGTAGCTTATCTTAATTTAAAGCCCGCCGGTTTTATCCTATATAATAGCGATAAACTTTATTATTAAGCTTTTAGTAGTTTAAGCTAAATAATCCCTATAAAAAGATCTTATTAAGACCTTCTTTAATACCTTACTAACTATAACTAATAAATTCTTAAAAATATATCTCTTTATCTTAAGCAATAACTAGTTTATAGCGGAAAACTAAGTATAAGCGTTATATACTAAGCTACTCTACGCTAACTAAGGGATTCCGAAGAGGATAATCTTTAACTAAGATATAAAGTTTACCTTAGTATTTTAGCGGACCTTATAATAAGCCTTTAGATCGAAGCTTTTTATATCTACCGCATAGAACCCTTAATTTAACGGCCTATTAAAAAAGCGAAACTAAACTATAAAAATCGCGCTATATTTCTTTACCGCCGATTTCCGAAACTTATACTAAACCGATATACTAATCGCTTTTTAGTTTAGCCTTAATAATTCCTTCTCCTTAATAATTTACGTAGCCCTTAATAAGCTTATTATAAGGATAAAAATAAATAATAGCTTTTAGTTCCTTAATAACTACTTATACTTATAAAACTAAGAGGTCTTATAAAAAGAAGCTAAGTTAGCTATCGCTAATACTTAAGCTATTATAAAAGATAAATATAATAAGAAATACCGCCCGTTAGAATTAAGCCTAGTAATAAAGTCTAGCTATAGCTTAGTAAGGGCTACTATATCTCGGATAGTAAACCGGTAAAGCTTTAAAAAAGATATACTAAGCCGTTTAAAGTTACCGCTAAAGTAAGATAGCTTATATACTAGTTAAATATAAAAAGGTCCTTTAATATCTATTTAGTCGTTTTAAAAGTCTAACTACGCTTAGTAAATAAGCTAGCTATATACTTAAGCTTAGTTTAAGATAAAAGGATACCTTACTTAAATAAGTAAAAAGTAAAACAAATCTTATAAAGCTATATAATAAAAAAAGGCGGCGGAAAGCTAAGAAAGGAGTTTTTTATAGCTTAAAAAGGCTAGCTAAGTAGCTATAACTTATAAGTAAACGAAAAAGCGGTTTTCTTATTTAAGATTATAAAAGCCTTCGAAAAAGTATAAAAAGAGTTAGCTACTTAAGTAGTTTAAATAAAAGTATAAGACGCGGCCTTAATAACTTAATACGAAACTCTTTAATTAAGAGAATTAAGCGGTTAAGCTTAAGTATAAGACTTAAAGGCTATTATAGGTTATAAGAAACTATAACTTATTATGCTAAAGTTAATTAGTTATTTTAATAATAATATACCGCTATTTACCTTAAGTAATAAGGCCTTTTTAGCTTTATAATATACCTATTTAAATTCTCTCCGCCGCCCGCCCTCTCTTTATTTATTTCTTCCTTTTATAACTATATTTCCCTTTACTGCTAACTATAGCCCGCTATACCTTACTTACTCCTATATATATAACCTTCTTTACCTTAAGTTTACGATCCTTATACTCTTATTTTAAGTCCCTTTATTATTTAACGTCTCTTTTAGCTACGACTAGCTATTTTATAACTACTTCTTTAGCCCGCTCTCTTATAAGCACTTATACCTTTAATATAAAGAATATAAAGAAGCGCTTAAGCTCTATAAAAATAAGGCGGCTATTTATTATAGCTTTAAGTCCTATAGTAAAAGTTAGAACCTTTAAGTTTAAGCTTTTATATAAACCTACGCCGCCTTTCGTAACTACGCTTAAGCTAATAGATTTAACTTAAATTACGGCACTATAAGGGATAGCTTATATTACCCTCTTTAAATACTTAACTTAAACGACTTACCTCCTAGCCTTATACTATAGCGTAGTTTAAATAGCTAGTTTCGCAGTACCTTAGCTATACCTCCCGCTTAGCTTTTACTATTTAAAAGCCCCTACTATTTATATATTTTTAAGGCGTAGCTAGAAATCTTTATTCGTAAAATAACTAGTTAATACTTAACGCCTTTAAGTTAGCTAACCTCGCTATAGTCCTAAGATTTATAATAGCTGCTATAGCTAGCGGAAACCTACTTTAGCTAAACGATTCAAACGACGTCTACGCTATCCTTAACTATATATTTAAGGCCTAGCTTAACTAGTTTATAGCTAGGTTTATAGCGGCGTCTTAAGCTACTATAGCTAAAACCTTATCTTACTTTATACGTAGTTTAGCCCGCGCTATAAAATCCCCCTTTTAGCTTATAGCCGCTATAAGCCTTAAGAACCTATTTAGTCTTACTTAGCAAACGCTTTTTTTACCCGTCGCTATACTTAGCCTAGCTAAATAAAGGCGTATAAGCGCTTTATTATAGTTTATCCGCTATCTTTCCTTAATTAAAGGAGATAGCGGTAATTAGCTTTATAATATATTTCGTTACTTAATCTTATAAAAGCTACTAGTAATAATTAATACAATCCTTAACGGGCCCGGCTTCGCTAGCCTATACTCCGGCAATAAGATTATAATAATTAAAAGTTTCCGCTTAATTATAAACTATACTAAGTTTTACTTATAGGCCCGCGAAAAGTCTTAACGCGACCTAACTTTAACTTAAATAATAAAATTCTAAGGCTTTAATTTCCGCCTTATTAGCTATACCGACTACGCGCTTTATATTCTCGCTTTTAAGGCCCCCTTTATAAAGAAGTCCTTTAAGACTATTAAGTATATTTAAAACCTTAAGAGTAAGGAGTTAAGTATTAAGGCTGTTAAAAACCTTATAACCCGCTTTTAAGCGGGAATATAGATATTCGATACCTTAGTGCTTACTATACTTATTAATATTAATAAGATAGCTTACCTTTACCTTAATACCTTTTTAATAGCTAGATATACGTTAATCGGCGGAAAGGCGTAAGTAATAGCCTTATATAAAAAGGATAATAAGTTAAAAAGCCCGGCGACGGAAAGCGGGGTATAACTATAATAGCGGTAAAAGGTAAAATATAATATCTCGCTTATAAGTAGCTTATAAAGCTAGTAAGTAGTATAAGACATTTAGCGTAAGATTAAAAAACGGTATAAAGGGTAAGTAAGATAATAATATAAAATAAGGCCTAAATAAAGCTAGTCTCTTATAACATATCCTACTAAGGAATTTAAATATTCTTTAGCGCGGAGACTCTTAATTACTTAATAAGTGCTTAAACGTATACCTAAAAGGAGGGTTAGAAAACTTTATTATAAGTTTTAGCTAAACGCGCTAATCGCCTTAAAAAAAATAAAGGCGCACGACTAAATAAAAAGTAAGGATTTATAATAAAAGCCGCTTATTAATTATTTTAAGCTACTTAGCTACTATTAGCTAAATAAGTAGAAAAAACTATTAAAAGGATAAGGATAGCGCACTATTAATATAGTATAAAGACGCTACTATAAAGCTATTACTTAGCGCCCCCTTTACTTTATTCTTACTTTAAACTAATAAAGATATAAGCTTTTCTTTTTTACTTAAGGGAGTTATTATAGAATTTAAATAGCTATGCTTAGACTCCTTACTTTACTCTTAAGGAGCCTTATAAAACCCCGCGATAAGAACGCTTAAAGCACGTACTATAAAGGCTCGCTTAAGGAGATATAATAAATATTACTAGTTAGACCCCGCTAAGGTTTTTAAGATATAGCTACGGAGGCTTAAAAGCTATTACGGAATCTAAACGGCCACGCCCGGACTCCTTACTCTACTCTTAAGGAAGCCCTACGGAACCCCGCGACGGGAACGCTTAAAGCACGCACTATAAAGGCTCGCCTAAGGAGATACGATAAATATTACCGGTCGGACCCCGCTAAGGTTTCCGGGATATAACTACGGATAGTTAGGAGCCTACCTAACTATAGTTTATAACGTATCTAACTATAGGAGATACCGTAGAAACTATTAAGCGGATTCCGCCGGTATCTTTAAGGGATTTCTAAGGATTTCCGCGGGATATCCTAACTATAGTTCGACTTATTTCTAACTATAAAAGCACCCCGGAAGATATAAAATAAACCTTACCGCGATTTTTAAGGGATATTTAAGGATATTTAAGGGATTTCCCCGACTATAGTCTATAGTATTTC
>JAPEBW010000240.1:0-69908 GCA_027405785.1 Ophiocordyceps robertsii
TATATAGTCTGTGACGCTTTTGTTTATAGGTCAATTTGTAGGTCAATTTTAGGAAATAGGTACGTACCCCTAGTAGAAGGGGGCTTAGCTAAGCAGGTAAGAAACGATAAATTAATTAATAAAAATCCGTAGCTATCTTTAGCTACGAATTTTAAATAAATAAGCGGTTTAATTAAAAAAGTAATAAGCTATTCTTAAAGTATACTTTTCTATAAGTATAAAGATACCCTTTTTTCTTTTATTAAAGTTCGTTAAGATAGAAAACGTTAATGCTTTGCTTTTACTACTCTTTACTTAATTCTTATTACTTTTACCGCTATATATACGATAGCCCTTTAAGCTACTTTTTATAACGCTATAATAAGTAACTTTATGCTTTTATATTAGCTACTAATATAAAAAACCTATCTTACTTAAATTTAATAGTAACCCCCTTTTAGCTAAGTAAGTTATACTTTATTAAGTAAGCTTATTAAGTTACTCTTTATAAGGCCCGCTTTTTTTTCTAATCTTTAATATTAAGTTTACTAGCCTTATTAACTTTAATAGCTAAGATTAGTATTATAAATATATATATATATATATATATATATATATACGCCTTTTTAAGCCTACGCTTTAAAATATTACTTTAATATACTTAAATAAGCTTCTTATTAATATTATAATATTCTTTATTTCTTAATAAATTAAGTATCTTTTTTCCGGTATAAAAAACCCTTAATTTAACTTAAAATAGCTATTAACGCCCTCCTTACCTTTTTTAATATTATATTATATATAACTTCTACCTTTACTTTATTATATATAGCTTTTACTATCTTTTTTACTCTTTATAACGCCTCCTTCGCTATTAATAATACTAGGCTAATTCTATTCTTATAATTTACTATTAATAAGTTTTAACGCCGCCGCTATAAAGCTTACTTTAATAAAAGCTATTACCGCCGCCGCTAAGCTTACTTAAATAAGCTATTTTAATACTAATAAGCCTATTAAAAAGCCTACTTTAATAGGTATATAAGCCGCTTAAGAGCCCGCTTATAAGCCTACCTTCTTACTTAAGCCCGCCGCTTATAAGACTGCTATTAACGTAGCCGCCGTCGCTAACGCTACCGCTATTACTAATACTACTGCTATTGCTAACGCTACTATAATCGCTAATACTGCTATAGTCGCTAACGTTACCTTTATAGCTAATACTATAGCTATTACCTTTACCGCCTTAAATACTGCCGCCGCTTTTAACGATAAGGGTAACTCTTACCTCGCCGCCTTACCTTCTACCTTTATAAGTAATCCTACCTTTATTAATAAAGCTAATACCGCTAAAGCTACTACCTTACTTACTAAGGCATTTTATTAAAGGTTAGAGCAGCAGCGAAATTGTAGGGAAATTAGGAGATTACGTAATATTATGTAATAAAGGAGTCGATATTATATAAAGCAGAATTTAGCTAGAATTAATTAATAAAGAATTAAGTGCGTAAGTGCTTATAAAATCTTTAGCTATTTAGTAGCGGGAGATTCGCCTTTTATAGATAAAAATAAGGGAACGGAGTAATATATCCGGACCGGCCTTTAAGCAGTCTTAAAGCCCGAGAAATATTAATTTTAAAGCATTTTACCCTATAGCTATATATCCTTTCCTTATACGGTAATTCGTATTTAAAGTTAGTTAAGGTTAGTTTAGGTCTAAGTAGATCCTTATTTTATCTAGCTAACTTAACCTCCTTAGTTTTATATATAACGTTATAGACGTTATATAAAGACGTAAGGACTTAGAAAATAATAAGCTAAAGCTAGGCTATTTAATATAGGTTTTTATATAATTTATACACCCCCTTATACTTAGTTAATTAAGTAAGGATTAAATAGCTAATTTATTAAAGTAGTAAAATCACTTTTTTATAGCCTCCTTTAAAGAGTAGATTTATATACTTTTTACTAATTTATTAAGGTAGTAGATATATAAAGTAAAGTCTTTAATTATATAGGAAAACCTCTTTTATACTTAAGATATATAAAAAACCTTTCTTTTTAAGAAAAAATATTATAAGGTATATACTTATAAAAAAACCTTATAAAAGGAAAAATCTAAAGTTCTATTATCTAAGCGTAAATAGGTAGCTTAGTCTTTAGGAAAAATTAATAGTAATTTAAAAACCTAGTTCTTTTAATCTTTATTTAAGAAACCTTTTAAAGGGAAAAAACCTAGTAAAAGGAAAGGTATAAAAAGCAAATAAATAACCTTTAACTACTCCTTTTATTTATAGGACTTTTTATATTAAGGATAATCCGGTCTTAAACTTATTAATTAAAGCAGGACTTAATTCCTTAGTAAAGGTATTAGCTATATTATCTTTTAATTTAATATAAAAGACCTTAATTTCTTTATTTCTTATATTTATTCTTATATAGTAGTATATAGCGCGTATATGTTTAGTACGCTTATAAAATTTAGGATTTTCTGCTAATTTAATAGCAGTAGTATTACTTATTAAAATAGGGGGAATACTATTTAAGATCTTAATAGATAAATCTTTAGTAATTATAGTAAAGAGACTATTTAAATATATAGCTTCTTTTATAGCCTTCTTAAGGCTTATATATTCTGCCTTATATATAGAGAGAGTAACTAATTTTTGCTTAAAATAAGCCTAACTTATAACGTTATTATATATATAAAAACAGTACCTTAAGACTAAGTAAGCGTCTATTAAATCTAAGGCCTAACTAATATTAATATAACCTTTTATATATAAAAAGTCTAAAAGAATATTATACGTATATTTAATCTTAAGGCTAGGGTATTTATTTTGATATTTCTAAATTATATTTAAAGCCTTTATATACGTATTGTTTAGTTTAGTAGCGAATCTCGCATAAGATATTACTAAATAAAGGATATCTAGCCTTATAAATAAGGCTAAAAATAATAAAGATCTTATTTCTTTTTAAAATTATAATATTACCTCTTTTAAAGGTAATTCCTTAGCTTTTACTAGCTTAAATCCTACTATAGCAGGCGTATTTAAAGTTCTTATAGCTTTTTTATTAAACTCCTTTATTTTATTTAAGGTATATTTTTCTTAGGATATATATAGCTCTTTTTCATCTTAGTTAATTTATATTTTTAGACTTAAGAAGTCTTTAATATCTCTTAGTATAGTAAAATCTAAGTATTTAGCTAATTCTTTAAATAGTCTTTCTTTTATTATAGTTTTCGAGGGCCTTATTATAAGAAAGTTATCTACGTAGATCGCTAAAGCAATTTTATAGCGTTTATTTATAAATACCTTATAATAAAAACCTTATTCCGTTAGTAATCCTAAGTACTAAGAAGTACTAATATCTAGTAAAGTAAATACCGCTAAATATAAAGGAGTGATTAGTAAAGTAGATACCGCTAGTTACGAGTTATAACTATTAAAGTAGATACCGGTAGTTATAAAGAGAGACGATATAGCTTAATAGTTAAAGACGGCTAGTATCGGCTATAAGCGGTATAGGTTAAATACGCCTATATTCGGCTTAGATTAGCTTCGGCTAGCAACGGGATTCGTATCGACTAATATCTTATATAAAGTTAAGGTAAAAGGCCTTCCTTTTATATAATCGACCGATGCTTTGTATAAAGTTAAGGCAGGAGGCCTTACTTTAAAAGAGGATAGAATCTTATAAAAGGTTTTAAGATAAGGATATTTAGTCTTATAAGCTAGTTATAAGTAATAGAGCGTATATTACTTATAACTAGTAATAAAAATAGCGTAAGCTATTTTTATTAGCTTAAGAAGTGGTTTAGTAACCTTATAAGTTATACGTGGTGTGAGTTATAGCTTAATATATAAAAGCATATAAAAGCATGTAAAAGTATATAAAAGGGGAACCTTTTAGTAGCCTTAAAAAAGTATAAAAGGAGGTCTTCGCTCCTTTTTCCCTTAACTCTTTTCCTTTCCTTCTTTCTTTTTCTTTAGCTAGTTTTAACCTAAGAAATCCGCATAATAAGATACCCTTACCTTATTTAGTTTAGTGGTTTGTACTAAGTCTTCTTTATCTCTTTTAGTAAGTAAATTTAAATCAGACAAACTACACGAAGCTTCTTAGCGTACGAGAAACGCTAAGGGTTCCGTAACATACCCCCTCTTTTAATAAAAGGGGGAAAACTCCGAGTTTACTTAGTATATCTTTTAAATAAGTATACTAAAGCTTTAGGCTTTGTTTAAGACCGTATAATGCTTTCTTTAGCTTTGCTTTTATTAAACCTTTATTATATAGGTTTATAAATTTCGATAAATTTATTCCTTCCTTTCTATAATAAGACCTATTCTTAGAATAATAGTCTTTTAAAGTATATTGTTCGTAGCCTAAAGAAAGATTAATATATACTTCCGAATCTATATTAGCATAAACGAAGGCATTAAGTATATCTATTTACATAGCTTAATAATTGTTTAAAACTGCTAGAATAAGGAGAATTTTAGTAGATTCGGGTCTAGCCGTAGTCGAGAAGGTCTTTAGGTAATCTAAGCCGTATATCTACTTAAATCCCTAAATTACGAAACGGGCTTTATATTTAATAATTTAATTTTAACTATCCTTCTTAGTAGTACAGATCTAACGGCTACCTAAAGCCTCCTTATCGCTAAGGAGATAGGCGAATTCTTAAGTATTATATTTAATTAGTTAGTTTATTTCTCTTAGCATAGTATTTTTCTAGCTAGCTAAATTAGGGCTATTTATTGCCTATTTATAGGTATTTAGCAAACCTTAATCCTTATCCTATTTTATTATAACTAGAATAGATTCTTTATAATCGCTATTTAAAAGCAAGTAAATATTAAGGTAATCTATATAGTTAGTATAAGACCCGTTAAGCTTCTTAGGTATTTCTACTACTATACGACTAGTAAGGCTAGGATCTTTATTTAAACTTTTATTTTAAGAACCTACTTCTATAAAGGTTAAGGGAATTTCTTTAGTAATTTTCTTTAAAGGGTCTTCTTCTATAGGGCTATAGGCCTCTAGCCTATCTTTATTCTTTAGAATTATATTAAAATCGAAGTCTTTAATAGGGCTAGAAGGGTTATCTATAAACCTATTTTCTAGTATAGTAATATCTTTAAAGACTATTAACTTTCTCTTAGAAAAATCCTAGACTTTATAGGCGTTTTTACTATAGCCTATAATAACTCCCTTAAAGGCTCTAGCTTCAAGCTTATCTTTAAGGTCCTGATTTTTATAATAAACAAGGCTTTTAAAGGTCTTTATTTTATTTAAAGTCTTAAAAGGTATTATTATATTATCCCTCTTTTCTATAAGGCTTTTAAAACCTATTGCTAAATGTGGAGATCTATTATATAGGTAAGTAGCTGTTAAAATAGCCTTACCCTATCGATATTTAGGCAGTCTTACCGTATATAATAAAGAACGGACTTTTTTTAATATAGTGCGATTTATCCTCTCTATTCTGCCGTTAAATTCCGGCGTTTTAAAAGGGCTAGAACTATATAAGATACTGTTTTTTTATAGTATGTTTTTACCTTATATATAAATTCTTTTGCATTATTTAAAAATACCTCTTTAATCCTAGTTTTATCTAAGTTATTTTTAACCCTATTTTTATATTCTAAGAACCTTTTTATAGCTTCCCCCCTACTTTAAAGGAGGTATAGGTCTAGAAATCGGGTTCCTATATCTAAGAAAGAGATATAATAGTGATATTTATTATAAGTAGGCGTTTTAATAGGCCTCTAAATATTTAATACTATTCTTTTAAGGTAGGAATAGGTCTTATTTAAGGGTCGTTTATTTACCTTATTCGTAGCCTTTGCCTTTATGCAAATCTCGTAGTGTTTTATTTTATTCTCTTTTTCTAAAGGTATCTTTATATCTTTATTATACCTTTTTAATACTTTTAAGATAGCCCTATAATTTATATGCTTAAGGCGTAAATGCTAAGTATAAAAATCTATATCCTTTCCCTTTAAGAGGTAATAAGAAGGGAATCTTTTTTTAGTAAAGGTTTTAAAGGAATATAATAGAGCTTATTTCTAAGATATCTTCTAGTATAAATCTACGCCTTATTATTTAAAAGAAGGACTTTATCCTTGCCTATAAGGGCATAGGTATTCTTAAAATATAACTAACTAATTATATTAACTCTAATTTCAAGTATATAAAAACAATTTCTAAGTATATATCTAATTTTAAAGTATAGGAATTTAAATACTAAATCCCCTTTTCCTTTTACTAATATAAAAGAAGCTTTTCCTTAGTAAACTTTAGTCTTAATCTCTTTATAGTTAATAAAGTAGTTCTTATTTATTACTATATACTTAGTAACACTAGTACCGTATATAAAATTAAGAGTCCTTTTATTACTAGATCTAAGAAATCCTCCTTTTTTTGCCTTTAATACTAATTCTCGGATTCGAGGGAGTAAGGCTTTTAGAGGTCTTAGGAGATTATCTTTATTAGCTTTTAAATCTGCTTTTAAAGGGGAATCTATAAAGGTTAAAATTACCTCTAGAGGGTTATTCGAGGCTACCCCGGGGGTAGGGGCTCGAGAGAGAGGAGAGGATAACCGAGAAAGGTCGATAAGATTTATATCGAGGTCTATTTCGGTTAAATTTAGAACCTTATCTCCCTCTTCGCTTAATTTTACTTCTTTTACTCTTTTCTTTAATTTTTCCTTTTTAGAAGAAGAAGAAAAAGAAGGCTTTTGCGAGGTAGGTTTTTTCTTAGTTCCCCTATTCGAATCGTCTGTTTTCTTTCCTTTAAGCACCTAATAAGGAGGGGCTTTTTTAAGGTAAAGCCGGAAGCAATTAGCTACTAAGTGGCCTGGCTTTTTGCATTCTTTATAGTAAGAATTTAAGGAATTCCCCTGCTTTTTCTAAGGCTTCTTTTGTAGTAACAAAAGCTTTCTCTAAAGAGTCTTCTATATCCTCTACCCTTCTAGCTTCGTTTAGAAGACTAGCTATAAGGGTCTTGAGAGAGAAGGCTATAAAATTATGCTTAAGGCTCTGCGTAATATTAGTTATATAGCTTTAAAATTCCCCGCTAAGGGAATTTAAAATCCATGCTATAAGAACCACTTCCGTAATATCTATTTCGTAAGATTTTAATTCCTCGTAGACCTCTTTTACCTTATAAAGGTATTTCTCTAACTATAAGTCGGAAGGACTTAAGTTAAAAAGCTATTTTATAAGCAAATAATTTAATAAGGAATTCGAGGGATTATATAGCTTTTGCAGCTCTTCCTAAGCATCTTTAGCAGTAGTTACGTGCTTAATCTATATTAAGGGACCGTCTTCTAAGAGTAGGAAAATTAAGGCAAGAGCCTCTTCTATCTTTATATAATTTGCTTGCTTTAAAGCAGCTATAAGCTTTTCTTTAATAAGAATTGCTCGCATTTTAGTAGTCTATAAGGTATAATTAGAATTACCCTTTAACTTAGAAAACTCGTATTCTTTCTAGCCTGCTATTTTATATATCTTTAGTAAGATAAAATAGGTAGGTAAAGAAAAGTTGATTTTTAACTTAAGAAGGGTTAAAAGATAAAGGAAGTCGGTGGGGATTAGTAAAAAAATTCTAGGCAAGTTCCTAAGAAAAGAAGGGGTGTTAGCGAAGAAGAGGGACTTTTAAGAGAATTTTATATAGATAGGGGGATTTGTAAAAAAGGAAAGAGATTAAGGGAGGTAATCGAGGTTAAGACATCTTTAAGAATAATTTCTAAGAGATTTAGTAGTTTAATTAACGTCGGATTTTAAGGAAGGTTAAACAAGTAGTAAAGGAAAGGGGTCGTAATTTTCTCGAAAATTTTTAAAGTTAGTTAGAGGAGAAATTAATTTCCCGGCGTAGTAAGCTAAGCCGGGCTTATAACCTATTAAAGGTTAAAGCAGCAGCGAAATTATAGGGAAATTAGGAGATTACGTGATATTACGTAATAGAGGAGTTAATATTATATAAGGCAGGATTTAGCTAGAATTACTTAATAAAGAATTAAGTGCGTAAGTACTTATAGAATCTCTAGCTATTTAGTAGCGGGAGATTCGCCTTTTATAGGTAAATGTAAGGGATCGGAGTGATATATCCGGACCGGCCTTCGGGCGGTCTTAAAGCCCGAAAAATATTAATTTTAAAGCATTTTACTACGTAGCTAGATATCCCTTCCTTATACGGCAATTCGTGTTTAAAGTTAGTTAAGGTTAGTTTAGGTTTAGGCGGATCTTTGTTTTATCTAGCTACCCTAACCTCCTTCGTTCCGTATATAACGTTTTAGATATCGTAAAAGGATGTAAGGACCTAGAAAATAACGAGCTAAAGCTAGGCTATTTAATACGGGTTTTTATATAATTTATACACCCTCCTATACTTAGCTAATTAAGTAAGGATTAAATAGCTAATTTATTAAAGTAGTAAAATCACTTTCTTATACTATTAAAGATATAGTAATAAGATCCGACTTTAAGTCTTAGATATTACGCTTATAACGTAAAGCTAAGGCCGCGCTATACTAGCTAAACTACTTAATTATAGTAATCTACTAAAAGCAAAATATTTATTTATAAGACTCCTTATAACGTTTAGTAAGAAACGAGGATATTAATAAATAGATTAATAAATATAAGTAAATTCTTCTTTAACTATAAGTTAAATATACTTAAGGATCTTAAAAGCACTTACTAGCGCGAAAAAAATAGGTTTAACTTATAAAAAGGCGAGAGCCGACTAGCTATACCTTATATATACTTAAAGAATAGTCTAGGACGCCTTAGCTATTTATTAAGGGCTTACTAAAGCTAAGGGTTATATTCTTAAAACGCTTAGTAAAGGTAGATATACTATAAGCCTTATAGCGCTTACTATATTAAAGGAGAAATCCGCTTAAATAGCTAAGAGTACGAGCTAAGGTCCTCCGGCTTTAAAAAAAAAGGACCTTTAAGACTATATACTTACTAACGCTAAAGCTAAAACGGGTATACCCCGCGACTAAGGAAAAACCTATAATAAAAACTAACGACTATTTAAAGGATAAAGAGTATAATATAAAAGGAGCTTAGTCGGTTATAGATAAAAGCTTAAAAGAAACCGCAATCTATACTATAGTAGACTTAATATAAGAGGCCGAAAAAGTATACGGATTTTATAGCGAAGTATTCCCCTTAAGAAATAAGCTTTACTAATATATTAAAGATAAATACCCCCTTAACCTTAACTAAGACGTTACTATATAAAGATATAGCTTAGTATAATAAGTAGTTATTTAAAAGCTATAAAGCGTTTAAATAATTAAAGCTTCCTTTAATAACTAGGTATAAAACCTTAATAAGCTATTATAATTTACCTATATACGCTTACTAGTCTATAAAAAAGAAAGGCCTAGGATAAGTATTAAAGCTTATATAAATACTAAGGCAAACCAAAGCCTTATTTAAGCCGACTTAGTAAAGACCTTTTAAGACGTAACTATAAGCTCCTCTTAAAGAATTCCTATTTAAAAAGTAAAAAGGATAGCTACTATTAAATAGGCGGAATTTACCGCGTATATACTAAGAAGGCTAAATAGTAGCCTTATAGTTATAAAAGTAAGAATTAGCGCCTAGATAGTAAAACGCTTAGCGGCTAATAAATTGCTTAGCTAAGACTTTTTAGTTTCTTACTAAAAGGACCTTATTAATTTTATATTAGTCTTATAAATCAGGGCCTATAAAAGGATTAAAGCTAAAGTTAAAATAGTCCGGCTAAAACTAGCGATATATAAATAAGTAATCTACTTAGTTACTATAATAATTTTAGCTAGTTTTAACTACGCTTTACTTATATAAGTCCGGGCCCCGCTATTAAAGCGTAATATAATATTTTTCCCCGATAACCTTAAGCTCGCCTAGATAATAATATAGGATTATAAAAGCTTTATAGTAATAAACTATTTTAAGGAACTACTTATACTCCGCTAAGGCTAAAAGGTAAGGATAATTATAGACCTTAACGAGCAGTTTTAGCTATATAAAGAGGTTAACGCTACTACTCCCTTAATAAAAGCTTTTATAGAAAATCCGGATAGAATAGACCCCGCTAAAAACTTCTTATAAAAAGATCTTATAGTAAACTATAAACTTAAAATCGGCCGAACTAAGGACTTACCCGAACTTACTATTAATAAAGGCGTCTAGATCTACGCTAAAGACTTAAAATATATATTAAAAGTTTAAGATATCCTTTAATCGTTTCCCCGCCTTTAAAAGAATAAGGGAGTAATATATATAAATAAATCCGAATATATACGCATTTCTTTAGTAAAAAGATAGTAATATTAATAAGTTCTATTAAGATTATACCTATTAAGCAATAAAGATAAAAAGGTAGTAAATATAATATTTAGCTAGCTAACCGTAAAAGGTTAATTAAAATAAGTTTATAAGCTAACCTTATTTACGGCGCCGGTATTTATATTATAAAAGATAGTAAACGGAAAGGAAAAAGGATAAGTAGTCGTAGACTTATAAGGGATTAATACTATTATTCTCTTTAACGCTTACTTAATGCCCTTTTAAAGCGATATAATTAAACGCCTTTAAGGAAAGAGGTTTATTAATATAGTAAACGTATAATCGTTTTTTTATTAGTTCTTAATTTACTAAAACTACTAAAAAGGATTTATAGTTATAAGCTATTATAGGCTAAAAGGATTATTAGAAATACTTATAAGCTTTAAGAACTTCTTAGTATATATCTAAAGGTTTATTAATAACGTCCTCCGTAAATACTAAGAATACGCGGTAGCTTATATTAATAATATTATTATCGACTTTAATATAGCTAAAAAACACCTTTAATATTTAAAGGCCGTATTCCGCGCTTTCTATAACTATAATATTACCTTATCCGGATTAAAGTCCTTTTTAGCGTACTTATTTATATAGCTCCTTAAATTTAAGATAAACGCTATTAGCTTAATAAATATAGACTAATACGTATAAGCCTTAAGGGATATTGCGTTTTTAAAAAACCTTTAATAGCTTAAGAAATAAATCGGGCTTACTAAGTAGCTAGGCTATATAGTCCTATATTTTGCTAAAAAGGTTAACGTCCTATAAAAACGAAAAATAGAGCTACTCCGGGTAAGATAAGAAGAAGGAGTCCCCTTAAAGGGCTAAGGACGGGCTTAATACGCCGCGAAAGCCGCTTTTTAGTCTATTCCGGAAGAAGAAAAGGCCTTTATAATTTTAACTAAAAAACTTACTAAGCTTTAAAGGATTTACTACTTTAACCCCGCTTAATAACTATTTATTTAGATTAATATATCTTAAGAATATAAAGTAATAGCTATAGCTTTTTACTTAAAAGAAGGTATAAAATAAGATAAAAAGACGCTACTAGCTTAAACTAAAGTCTAGCTTATTATTTACTTAAGCCGCGCCTTTTAAAGCGTAGAACCTTAATACTAGCCTATAAAACTTAAAGTAGCTAGTTTAATATAAGCAGTATATAAGTTATATACTATAGTACTATTTATAAAAACGCTATAGGTAATCTTTTTTACTAACTACGTAAGCACCTATAATATTGTATATTAGAAATCCTTATTCTTTATTAGTATAAAATCTAATAATAAGCTAGTCTTTATATCTTAATACTTAAGTTAATTCCCGCTTAAAGTATACTATATCCTAAGCGTTAAAAACGTTATACTAAACGCGCTTTTACGTTTACTATATAAAAACAATAAGCCGGTATCCTTAAACTAAGAAGGGGAATTAAAATATATTTAAAAAGATAAAAAGACGGACTATATATTCCTTTACGCGGAAGTATTAATCGAATTACCGCTCCGCTAAAAAATAATCGACGGATATATAAAAGATATATAGTAAGTAAAGATTATAGCATAGCTTAGCGATAAAGACGGTATCTTTAAACTCTTATTCCTTTAGTTATAAGGGTTGCTATACTTTATAAAGAATAATAAACGCTAAAGACTATATATCCTTAAGACTTATACTAAGGAGATCGTTAAAGACGCCTACGCTAAATATTTTTATACTAGCCGCACTTATATATAGTAAGATTTATCTAAAGGCTTCTTAATCTTATAAATTAGTAAATATATAGATAAGGTTATAAACGGCTATAATACTTACTACTATAACTAAACCGCTTAAGGTAAGACGCTAAAGTAGCTTATTTTAATCTAAAGCCCGCCGGTTTTATACTATATAATAGCGATAGACTTTATTACTAAGCTCTTAATAGTTTAAGCTAAATAATCCTTATAAAAAGATTTTAAAAAGAACTTTTTTAATACTTTATTAACTATAATTAATAAATTCTTAAAAATATATCTCCTTATCTTAAGTAATAACTAGTTTATAGCGGAAGATTAAGTATAAGCGTTATATACTAAACTACTTTATGCTAATTAAGGGATTTTAAAAGGGATAATCTTTAACTAAGACGTAAAGTTTACCTTAGTATTTTAGCGGACCTTATAATAAGCCTTCGGATCGAAGCATCTTATATTTACTACTTAGCACCTTTAAACTAACGGCCTATTAAAAAGGCAAAACTAAACCGTAGAAATCGCGCTACGATTCTTTACTATTAATTTCCTAGACTTATACTAAACCGATACGCTAATTGCTTTTTAGTTTAGCCTTAATAATTTCTTCTTTTTAGTAATTTACGCGGCCCTTAATAAGCTTATTATAAGGATAAGAATAAATAACGGCCTTTAGTTTTTTAGTAACGACTTATACCTATAAAACTAAAAGGTCTTATAAGAAAAAGCTAAGTTAGCTATTACTTATACTTAAGCCGCTATAAAGGATAAATATAATAAGAAATACCGCTTATTAAAATTTAAGCCTAGCGATTAAGTTTAGCTATAGCTTAGTAAAAGCTATTATATTATAGATAGTAAACTAGCGAGGCTTTAAGAAAGACGCACTAGGCCGTTTTAAGTTACCGCTAAAGTAAGATAGCTTATATACTAACTAAATATAAAAAGGTCCTTTAATATCTATCCGGTTATTTTAGTAGTATAACTACGCTTAGTAAATAAGCTAGCTATATGCTTAAGACTAATTTAAGATAAAGGGATACCTTACTTAAATAAGTAAAAAGTAAAACGAATCTTATAAAGCTATATAATAAAAAAGGCAGCGGAAAGCTAAGGAAGGAGTTTCTTATAGCTTAAAAAGGCTAGCTAAGTAGCTATAACTAATAAGTAAATAAAAAAGCGGTCTTCTCGCTAAAGATCGTAAAAGCCTTTAAAAAGCATAAAAGGAGTTAGCTACTTAAGTAGTTTAAACGAGAGTATAATACGCGGCCTTTATAACTTAATATAAAACTCTTTAACTAAGAGAATTAAGCGGTTAAGCTTTAGTATAAGACTTAAAGGCTGCTATAAGTTATAAGAAACTATAACTTATTATACTTAAGGTAATTAGTTATTTTAATAATAATATATTGCTGTTTACTTTAAGCAATAAGGCCTTTTTAGCCTTATAATATACTTATTTAAATTCTCTCCGCCGCCTACCTTTTTCCTTTCCTTTCTTCTTTTTATAATTATATTTCCCTTTACTACTAGCTATAGCTTACTATACCTCGCTTACTCCTATATATATAACTTTCTTTACCTTAAGCCTACGATTCTTATACTTTTATTTTAAGTCCTTTTATTATTTAACGTCTTTTATAGCTAAGATTAGCTATTTTATACTTATTTCTTTAGCCTATTCTTTTATAAGCCCTTATACCTTTAATATAAAAGATATAAGCGAGCGCTTAAGCTTTATAAAAACAAGGCGGCTATTCTTTATAGCTTTAAGTCCCTTAGCGAGAGTTAAAACCTTTAAGTTTAAGCTTTTATATAAACCTACGCCGCTTTTTATAGCCGCGCTTAAGCTAATAAATTCGACTTAAACTACGGCACTATAAAGGACGGCCTATATTACCTTCTTTAAATACTTAACTTAAATAACTTACCTCCCGGCCTTATACTATAGCGTAGTTTAAACGGCCGGTTTTATAGTAACTTAGCTATACCTCTTACTTAGCTCTTACTATCCGGAAGCCCCCGCCGCTTATATATTTTTTAAGGTATAGCTAGAAATCTTTATTTACGGAATAACTAGCTAATACTTAACGCCTTTAAGTTAGCTAACCTTACTATAGTCTTAAGATCTATAATAGCCGCTATAGCTAATAAGGACCCGCTTTAACTAAACGACTAAAACGACGTCTACGCTATCCTTAACTATATATCTAAAGCCTAGCTTAACTAGTTTATAGCTAGGTTTATAGCGGCGTCTTAAGCTACTATAGCTTAAACTCTATCTCGCTTTATATACGGTCTAGCCTATACTATAAAATCCCCTTTTTAGCCTATAGCTATTATAGTCCTTTAAGACTTATTTAATCCTACTTAGCGAACGCTTTTTCCGCCTACTACTATACTTAGCCTAGCTATATAAAGGTATATAAGCGCTTTACTATAGTTTATCCCCCGTCCCTCCTTAACTAAAGGAAATAGCAATAACTAGCCTCGCGATATATTCCGCCGCTTAATCTTATAAGAGCTGCTAGTAATAACCAATATAATCCTTAATAGGCCCGGCTTTATAAGCCTATACTCCGGCGATAAGATTATAATAATTAGGAGTTTCCGCTTAGCTATAAACTACGCTAAGTTTTACTTATAAGCCCGCGAAATGTTTAAACGCAACCTAACTTTAACTTAAGCAATAAAATTCCTAGGCTTTAATATCCGCTTTATTAGCTATATTAACTATACGCTTTATATTCTTACTTTTAAGGCCTCTTTTATAAAGAGGTTTTTTAAGACTATTAAGCACGTTTAAAACCTTATAAGTAAGGAGTTAAGTACTAAAGCTATAAAGGACCTTATTACCCGCTTTTAAGCGGGAATATAGATATTTCATACTTTAGTACTAACTATACTTATTAATATTAGCGGGACGGCTTACTTTAACCTTAATACTTTCTTAATAGCTAGATACGTATTAGTTAGCGGAAAGGCGTAGGTAGTAACGCCGCGTAAGAAGGATAATAAGTTAAAAAGCCTAGCGATAAAAAGCGGGGGATAACTATAATAGTAATAGTAAGTAAGATATAATATCTTGCCTATAAGCGGCCTATAAAACTAGTAAGTAAAATAGGAAATTTAGCGGAGGATTAAAAACGGCATAAAAAAGGTAAGTAGGATAATAATATAAAATAAGGCTTAAATAAAGCTAGTCTTTCGTAATATATCCCGCTAAGGAATTTAAGCATTCCTCGGTATAAAGACTCCTTACTACTTAATAAAGGCTTAAATATATGCTTTAAAGGAAAGTTAGAAAACTTTACTATAAGTTTTAGCTAAACGCGCTAATCGCCTTAATAAAGATAAAGACGCACGATTAAATATAAAGTAAGTATTTATAATAAAAGCCGCTTACTTACTATCTTAAGCTACTTAGCTACTATTAGCTAAATAGGCCGAAAAGATTATCGGAAGGATAAGGATAGCGTACTATTAATATAGTATAAAGACGCTACTATAAAGCTACTACTTAGCGCCCCCTTTACTTTATTCTTACTTTAAACTAATAAGAACGTTAGCTTTTCTTTTTTACTTAAAGGAGTTATTATAAAATCTAAATAGCTATGCTTAAACTCTTTACTTTACTTTTAAGGAAGCTTTATAAAACCCCGCGATAAGAACGCTTAAAGTATATACTATAAAGGCTTACTTAAAGAGATATAATAAATATTACTAATTAGACCCCGCTAAGGTCTTTAAGACACTACTATAAAAGGTTAAAAGCTTACTTAACTATAGTTTACGACGTTTAATTATAGTTTATAATATTTTTAACTATAAAAAATACTATAAAAACTATTAAGCGGATTCCGCTAGTATCTTTAAGGGATATTTAAGGATTTTTATAGGATATCCTAACTATAGTTTAACCCGTTTTTAACTATAAAAATACCTTAAAAGATATAGGATAAACCTTACTGCGATTTTTAAGGGATATTTAAGGATATTTAAGGGATTTCCTTAACTATAGTTTATAGTATTTTTAACCGGGCTTATACTTAGTTTATTAGGCGATTTTATAAGGATATTTATAGTTTATCTACGCACTATAGATAGTATAGTTAAAGACCTTTAAAATTAGCTTAAAGAACTAAGTATAAAGTAGCTAGCTATGCTTTTAAGAATAGATAAGCTTTTTACTATTTTTAAACCCCTATATATGTTTACGTATAGTAATTAGTCCGTTATACCGGCCCGACTAGCGGTAATTAGTCCGTAGTACTAGCTTTAACTAGCGGTAATTAGTTTATAATACCGGCCCCGACTAGCGGTAATTAGTCCGCGCCTTGTCCCCTTATCCTTATACTATAAAGCGTAGTAAGTTCTTTCTCTCTTAAGCTAAAGGACCTTAGCTTATATTCTTAATTATTTAAGCGGATTTCTCCCTTAACTTAGCAAGCGCTATAAAGCATATAGTATATCTGCCTTTATTAAGCGGTTTATAAACATAACCCGCGGCCTTAGCAAGCTTTTAATAAATAGCTAAGGCGTCCCGGACTATTCTTTAAGTATATATAAGGTGTAGTTAGTCGGCCCTCGCCTTTTTATAGGTTAGACCTATTTCTTTTGCGCTAATAAGTACTTTTAAGATCCTTAAGTATATTTAACTTATAGCTAAGGAAGAATTTCCTTATATTTATTAATTTATTTATTAATATCCTTATCTCTTACTAAACGTTATAAGGATTTTTATAAGTAAATATCTAGCTTTTAGTAAATTACTATAATTAAGTAGTTTAGCTAGTAAAGCGCGGCCTTAGCTTTATATTATAAGCGCGATATTTAAGACTTAAAGTTAAATCTTATTACTATATTTTTAATAGTAAAGTGCCTTTTATTAAGTGCTTATATCGCTATATTTAAGCGGATTCTTAACCGTTTTTATAAAGCAGAGATTTATTAGCTTAGTTTAATACTAAGCTTACTAAGTTCTTCTTATTATAGTTTTTAGAGGTCCTTAAAATACTATTCCGCCGTACTTCCTTAAAAGAAAAAAGATTATTAGCTAACTAATTCGTCTATATAGGCCTCGCCTTTATTAGCGTTTCGGCGAATAAAGTTAATAAAACGGTTTACTCCTTAAAACGTATTAGCCTTATCGTTTTCTTAAACTTTATTAAAGGATACTTTTAAAGGTCTTAATAGGTTAAATCTCCTTATATCTTTAGCTTATAATTAAGGTTTTTCTTAAGGCTTAATAAGCGCGTTTTCTTTTCTTAGTGCTTAAAGGAGACTAAGAAATTATTTATTTAATATTATTACTATTCTTATTAAAGGGTTTAAGGCTATACTTAGTCTTAGTATTTATACGCTAAGTATAAAAGGGTTTAGCCCGCTATAAGTATTGCTTACCGCGTTCTTATTACTTATTATTAAGGTCTTAGTCTTAATACTTTTATTAAGCGCTTAACTTTCTATCTTATATATATCCCGGAATTTAGTATACCGCGGGGCCCTCGGTATAAAAGGCTCGTTTTTATTAATTAAGAATCTTAAAAATGCCTTTATTAGTATAGCTATAGTAAATAAGGCTAAATAGTAATATTAAACTAAGAAACTACTAAGTATCTTTTAAAGCGGATTTTTAGTTTAGGCCCTTAAGCTAAACTTTATTAGTAGTATATAGGAAAAATATCCGCTAAGCTTATTATCTTAAGGAAAAAGTAACTTTATTATAAGCTTAATCTAAAGGGTATTTAGTAAGTAAAGAGCTAGATAGTTTAAAGGTTAGCTTATTCTTACTTCTTTTATTTAAAGGATAATCAATCCGTTTAAGTAATACCGAATTTAGTTTACTTAATTATATAGGTTTTATCGTTTTACTATCTATCTTTTATTAGTATTTTAAAAGCGGATTACCTCCTAAGAGGTAGTAGTTTTAGCTTAGCTAAGTAAGACTTATTTTATATCTTATTTAGCTTTATAAGCTATTGCGGTATAAAACTTTAAAAAAGGGTAAAGGATATTATTAAACTAGTATAATTAGTAAGCCGCGGCCTTTTCCGCTTTTATAGCCTACTTATCTTAAAGTTTTATTATAAGCGCGTTAAGGAAAAGGTACTTATTATTAAGGTTAGACTTAAAGGCTAATAGGAGCTTTTTAATAAAAAAAATATCGTTTAGTATTTAACTCCTTATAAGATAAGTACTTAGTCGTGCGATATAGTCGCTTTTAGCTTAGCGGATATTTAAGGGATTTCCGTCTAAATAAGTAAGAATTACTATTATTTACTATGCTTTATAGCGCGAGGATAAAGGGATAAAGCGCAGACTAATTACCGCCGGTAAAAGCTAGTATTACGGATTAATTACCGCTAATTAAGGCCGGTATTATAAACTAATTACCGCTAGTTAAGCTAATATAATAAACTATTTACCGTACGTAAATCTATATAGGGGTTTAGAAATAATAAAAAGCTTATTTATTTAAAAAGGTATAGCTAGCTACTTTATACTTAGTTCTTTAAGCTAATTTTAAGGATCTTTAACTATACTACTAATAATATATAGATAAACTATAAATATTCTTATAAAATCGCTTAATAAACTAAGTATAAGCTTAGTTAAAAATACTATAAACTATAGTTAGGGAAATGCCTTAAATATCCTTAAATATCCTTAAAAAGCCGCGGTAAGGTTTATCCTATATTTTCCGGGGTGCGTTTATAATTAAAAATAGGTCGAACTATAATTAGGATATCCCGCGGAAATCCTTAGATATCCTTTAAAGATACTAGCGGAATCCGCTTAGTAGTTTCTATAGTATTTTTTATAGTTAAAGACGTTATAAACTATAGTTAAGTAAGCTCTTAACCCTTTATAGTTATATCCCGGAAACCTTAGCGGGGTCCGATTAATAATATTTATCGTATTTCCTTAAGCGAGCCTTTATAGTATATACTTTAAGCGTTTTTATCGCGGGGTTTTATAAGGCTTCTTAAGAGTAAAATAAGGAGTTTAAGCATAGCTGTTTAGATTTTATAATAATATAAGCCGCTATATATTCTTAATATTTATAAAGGACGTTATTAATAAACTTTTAAATATATACTAAGGAGTTTTTAAAGCTTATAGGTATTATTAATAATCTTTTTAGCCCGCGATAGCTTATAACTATAAACCTTTCTTAATAGTCTTAGTAAACTAAAAACTAATAAAAAAACGATTATAGGTTTATTATATTAATAAACTTGTTTCCTTAAAGGCGTTTAATTATATCGCTTTAAAAAGGCATTAAGTAAGCATTTAAGGTAATAATAGTATTAATCCTTAATAAGTTTATAATTACTTATCTCTTTTCCTTTTTATTTACTATCTTTTCTACTATAAATACCGGCGCCGCGAATAAGGTTAGCCTATAAACTTATTTTAATTAGCCTTATATAGTTAGCTAGCTAAATATTATAACTACTACCTTCTTATCTTTATCGCTAAATAAGTATAATCTTAATACGACTTATTAATATTACTATCCTTTTATTAAAGGAATATATATATAATTAGATTTATCTATATATATTACTCCTTTATCTTTTTAAAGGTAAGGAAACGATTAAAAGATATCTTAAACTTTTAATATATATTTTAAGTCCTTAGCTTAGATCTAAACGCTTTTATTAATAGTAAGTTTAAGTAAGTCCTTAGTTCGGCCGATTCCGAGCTTATATTTTACTATAAGATCTTTTTATAGAAAGTCCTTAGTAAGGTTTATTTTATCTAGATTTTCTATAAGGGCTTCCGCTAAAAGAGTAGTAGCGTCGACCTCTTTATATAGCTAAACCTACTTATTAAGGTCTATAATTATCCTTACCTTTTAGCTTTAATAAAGTATTAATAATTCTTTAAAATAGTTTATCGGTATAAAGCTCTTATAATCCTATATTATTATTTAAGTAAGCTTAAGGTTATTAAGGAAAAGTATTATATTATGCTTTAATAGCAGCGTCTAAACCTATATAAGTAAAGCGTAGCTAAAACTAAATAAAATCGTTATAGTAACTAAGTAAATTACTTATTTATATATCGCTAGTTTTAGCTAAACTATTTTAACTTTAGCTTCGATCCTTTTATAAGCCCCGATTTATAAGACTAATATAAAGTTAATAAGGTCCCTTTAGTAAGGAACTAAAAAGTCTTAGCTAAGCAATATATTAGCCGCTAAGCGTTTTACTATTTTAGCGCCGATCCTTACTTTTATAATTATAAGGCTACTATCTAGCCTTCTTAGTATATACGCGGTAAATTCCCCTTATTTAACGGTAGCTATCCTTTTTACTCTTTAGATAAAAATTTGTTAAAAAGAGTTTATAGTTATATCTTAAAAGGTCTTTACTAAGTTAGCTTAAATAAGGCTTTAGTTTACCTTAGTATCTATATAAGCTTTAATGCTTATTCTAGGCTTTTTTTTTATATAGATTAATAAGCGTATATAGGTAAATTATAACGGCTTATTAAGGTTTAATAGCTAAATATTAAAAGAAGCCTTAACTATCTAAACGCTTTATAGCTTTTAAATAACTACTTATTATACTAAGCTATGTCTTTATATAGCAACGTCTTAGTTAAGGTTAAAGGAGTATTTATCTTTAACGTATTAGTAAAACTTATTCTTTAAAGGGAATACTTCGCTATAAAATCCGTATACTTTAACGGCCTCTTATACTAAGTCTACTATAATATAAATTACGGTTTCCTTTAAGCTTTTATTAGTATTTAATTAAGCTCTTTTTATATTATACTTTTTATCCTTTAAATAGTTATTAATCTTTGCTATAGTTCCTTCCTTAGTTATAAGGTATACCCGCTTTAGCTTTAGTATTAGTAAGTATATAGTTTTAAAAGTTCTTTCTCTTTTAAGCTTAAGGACCTTAGCTTATATTCTTAACTATTTAAGCGGATTTCTCCCTTAACTTATCGAGGGCTATAAGGCTTATAGTATATCCGCCTTTATTAAGCAGTTTAAGAATATAACCCGCGGCCTTAGCGAGCCCTTAATAAATAGCTAAGGCGTCTTAAACTATTCTTTAAGTGCGTACGGGGTATAGCTAATTAGCTCTCGCCTTCTTATAAGTTAAACTTATTTCTTTTACGCTAGTAAGTACTTTTAAGATCCTTAAGTATATTTAACTTATAGCTAAAGAAGAATTTCCTTATATCCGTTAATCTATCTATTAATATCCTCGTTTCTTATTAAACGTTATAAGGATTCTTATTAGTAAATGTTTAGCTTTTAGTAAATTATAATAGTTAAGTAGTTTAGCTAATAAACGCGGCCTTAGCTTTATATTATAAGCGCGATTTTTAAGACTTAAAGTTAAATCTTATTACTATATTTTTAATAATAAAGTGCGTTTTATTAAGTGCTTATATCGTTATATTTAAGCGGATTTTAAACCGTTTTTATAAGGCAGAGATTTATTAGCTTAGTTTAATACTAAGCTCGCTAAGTCTTTCTTATTATAGTTTTAAAAGATTCTTAAAATACTATTTTACTATACTTCTTTAAAAAAAAAGGGTAATTAAATAGCTAATTTATTTATATAAGCCTTACCTTTAGTAGCATCTTAGCGGATAAAGTTAATAAAACCGTTTACTTTTTAAAACGTACTAGCTTTATTATCTTCTTAAACTTCGTTAAAAGATACTTTTAAAGGTCTTAATAGGTTAAATCTCCTTATATCTTTAGCTTATAGTTAAGGTTTTTCTTAAGGCTTAGTAAGCGCGTTTTCCTTTTTTAATTCTTAAAGGAAACTAAGAAATTAATCGTTTAATATTGCTATTATCCTTATTAAGGGGCTTAAAGCTATATTTAGTCTTAGTATTTATACGCGAAGTATAAATAGGTTTAGCCCGCTAAGGGTATCGCTTACCGCGTCCTTATTGCTTATTATTAAGGTCTTAGTCTTAATACTCTCGCTAAGCGCTTAACCTTCCGTTTTATATATATCCCGGAATTTAATACGCCGTAAGGCCCTTAGTATAAGAGGCTCGTTTTTATTATTTAAAAGTCCTAAAAATGCCTTAACTAGGGCGGTTATAGCGGATAAGGCTGAAAGGTAATACTAAACTAAGAAACTACTAAGTATCCTTTAAAGCGGATTTTTAGTTAAGGCCTTTAAGCTAAACTTTATTAGTAATATATAGTAAAAATATCCGCTAAGCTTATCGTCTTAAGGAAAAAGTAACTTTATTATAAGCTTAATTAAAAAGTTATTAAGTAAGTAAGGAGCCGGATAGTTTTAAAGTTAGCTCGTCCTTACCTTTTCTATTTAAAAGATAATTAATCTATTTAAGTAATACTAAATTTAATTTACTTAATTATATAGGTTTTATTGTTTTATAGTTTATTTTTAATTAGTATTTTAAAAGTAAATTACTTTTTAAAGGGTAATAGTCTTAGCTTATACTACGCTTTATAGTATAAAAATAAGGGGATAAAGCGCGGACTAATTACCGCTAATTAAGGCCGGTACTATAAACTAATTACCGCTAGTCGGGGCTAGTACTATAGACTAATTACCGCCGGTTAAGCTAGTATAACGGACTAATTACCGCATATAAACGTATATAAGGGTTTAGAAATAGTAAAAAGCTTATTTATTCTTAAAGGCATAGCTAGCTACTTTATACTTAGTTCTTTAAGCTAATTTTAAGGATCTTTAACTATACTATCTATAGTATATAGATAAACCGTAGATATCCTTATAAAACCGCTAAATAAACTAAGTATAAGCTTAGTTAAAAACACTATAAACTATAGTTAGGGAAATCCTTTAATAATCGCGGTAAGGTTTATTCTATGTCTTTTAAGGTGCTTTTATAGTTAGAAACAGGTCGAACTATAGTTAAGATATCTCGCGGAAATCCTTAGAAATCCCTTAAAAATACCGGTAGAATCCGCTTAGTAGTTTTTACGGTATTTCTTATAGTTAAAGATATCGTAAACTATAGTTAAGTAGGCTCTTAACCCTCCGTAGTTATATCTTAGAAACCTTAGTAAGGTCCGACTAGTAATGTTCGTTATATCGCCTTAGGCGAGCCTTTATAGTGCGTGCTCTAGGCGTTCTTATTGCGGGGTTTTATAAGGCTCCTTAAAAGTAAAGTAAGGAGTCCGGGCATAGCCGTTTAGATTCCGTAATAGCTTAGCTAAGTAAGACTTATTTTATATCCTGTTTAGCTTTATAAGCTATTGCGGTATAATACCTTAAAAAAGGGTAAAGGAGATTATTAAACTAGTATACTTAATAAGCCGCGGCCTTTTCCGCTTTTATAGCTTACTTATCTTAAAGGTTTATTATAAGCGCGTTAAGGAAAAGGTGCTTATTATTAAGGTTAAACTTAAAGGCTAATAAGAGCTTTTTACTAAAGAAAATATCGTTTAGTATTTAACTTCTTATAAAATAAGTACTTAATTATACGATATAGTCGCTCTTAGCTTAGCGGATATTTAAGGGATTTCTATTTAAATAAGTAAGAATTACTACTATTTACTATGCCTTATAGTATAAGGATAAGGGGATAAGGCGTAAACTAATTACTGCCGGTTAAGGCCGGTATTACGGACTAATTACTACTAATTAAGGCTAGTACTATAAACTAATTACCGCTAGTTAAGCTAGTATAATAAACTAATTACTATATATAAACGTATATAAAGGTTTAGAAATAGTAAAAAGCTTATCTATTTTTTAAAGTATAGCTAGCTACTTTATACTTAGTTCTTTAAGCTAATTTTAAGGATTTTTAACTATACTATCCTTTTATTTATTATTAGTATATAAATAAATTATAAATATCCTTATAAAATCGCTTAATAAACTAAGTATAAGCTTAATTTAAAAATACTATAAACTATAGTTAAGGAAATCCCTTAAATATCCTTAAATATCCCTTAAAAATTGCGGTAAGGTTTATTTTATATCTTTTAAGGTGCTTTAATAGTTAAAAATAGGTTAAACTATAATTAAGATATCCCGAGGAAATCCTTAAATATCTCTTAAAGATACTAGCGGAATCCGCTTAGTAGTTTTTATAGTATCTTTTATAGTTAAAGATAGTATAAACTATAGTTATATAAGCTCTTAACCCTCCGTAGTTATATCTTAAAAACCTTAGTAAGGTCCGACTAGTAATATTTATTATATCTCCTTAAGCGACCCTTTATAGTGCGTGCTTTAAGTATTCTTATCGCGGGGTTCTATAAAGCTCCTTAAAAGTAAAGTAAGGAGTTTAAGCATAGCCGTTTAAATTCCGTAATAGTAAGTTATAGTTTCTTATAACTTATAGTAGCCTTTAAGTCTTATACTTAAGCTTAACTACTTTATTTTCTTAGTTAAAGAGTTTTATATTAAGTTATAAAGGCCGCGTATTATACTTTCGTTTAAACTACTTAAGTAGCTAACTTCTTTTATGCTTTTTTAAAGGCTTTTATAATTTTTAGTAAGAAGACTGCTTTTTTATTTACTTATAAGTTATAGCTACTTAGCTAGCTTTTTTAAGCTATAAAAATCTCCTTCCTTAGTTTTTTACTACCTTTTTTTATTATATAGCTTTATAGGATTTATTTTACTTTTTACTTATTTTAATAAGGTATTTTATTATCTTAAACTAAGCTTAAGCGTATAGCTAGCTTATCCGCTAAGCGTAGTTATACTACTAAAATAACCGGATAGATATTAAAGGACCTTTTTATATTTAATTAGTATATAAGCTATCTTACTTTAATAGTAACTTTAAACGGCTTAGTGCGTTTTTCTTAAAGCTTCGCTAGTTTACTATCCGAGATATAATAGCCCTTATTAAGCTATAGCTAAACTTAATCGCTAAGCTTAAATTTTAATAAGCGGTATTTCTTATTATATCTATTTTTTATAGCGGCTTAAGTATAAGCGATAGCTAACTTAGCTTTTTTTTATAAGACTTCTTAGTTTTATAAGTATAAGTAGTTATTAAGGAACTAAAGGCTATTATTTATTTTTATCCTTATAATAAGCTTACTAAGGGCTATATAAATTATAAAGAAGAAGGAATTATTAAGGCTAAACTAAAAGGCAATTAGTATATATTAGTCTCGCGTAAGTCTAGGAAATTAGTAGTAAAAAGTCATAGCGTGATTTTTATAGTTTAGTTTTGCCTTTTTAAAAAGCTATTAGTTTAAAGGTACTAAGCAGTAAATATAAAAAGCTTTAATTTAAAGGCTTATTATAAGGTTTACGAAAATATTAAGGTAAACTTTATATCTTAGTTAAAGATTATCCCCTTTAAAATCCCTTAGTTAGTATAAAGTAGCTTTATATATAATCCTTATACTTAGTCTTCCGCTATAAATTAGTTATTGCTTAAGATAAGGAGAGATATTTTTAAGAATTTATTAATTATAATTAGTAAAGTATTAAAGAAGTTCCTTATAAGATCTTTTTATAAGGATTATTTAGCTTAAACTATTAAAAGCTTAGTAATAAAGTTTATCGCTATAATATAATAAAGAACTAGCGGGCTTTAAATTAAGATAAGCTACCTTAGTATCTTACTTTAATTAGTTTAGTTATAGTAGTAAGTATTATAGCTATCTATAACCTTATTTATATATTTACTAAGCTATAAGATTAAGAAGCTTTTAAATAGATCTTATTATATATAAGTGCGGCTAGTATAAAAATATTTAGCGTAAGCGTCTTTAACGATCTCCTTAGCGTATGTCTTAAGGATATATAGTCTCCGGCGTTTATTATTCTCTATAAAGTATAGTAACCCTTATAACTAAAAGAATAAAAGTCTAAGGATACTATCTTTATCTTTAAGCTATACTATAATCTTTACTTACTATATATCCTCCGTATATCTATTAGTTATTTTTTAGCGAAGCGGTAATTTAATTAATGCTTTTATATAAAGGAATACGCAGTTTATTATCTTATTTTCTTAAATACGTTTTAATTCCCCTTTTTAGTTTAAGGATACTAGCTTATTGTTTTAGTGCGGTAAACGTAAAAGAGCGTTTAGTATAACGTTTTTAATACTTAGGATATAGTATACCTTAAGTAAGAATTAGTTTAAGTATTAAGACGCGAGGACTAGCTTATTATAAAATTTTATATTAATAAAAAATAGGGATTTTTAATATACGATTTTATAAGTACTAATATAGTTAATAAAGATAACTACTTATAGCGTTTTTATAGATAGTACTATAGTATATAACTTATAGATTGCTTCTATTAAACCGGCTAATTTAAGTTTTATAAGCTAATATTAAAGTTCTCCGCCTTAAAAGGCGCGGCTTAAGCAAACGATAAGCTAGACCTTGGTTTAGGCTAGTAGCGTCTTTTTATCTTATTTTATACCTTTTTTTAAATAAAAAGCTATAGCCGCTACTTTATATTCTTAAGATATATTGATTTAGATAAATAGTTATTAAGTAGGCTAAAAGTAGTAAATCGTTTAAAGCTTAGTAAGGTTCTTAGTTAAAATTGTAAAGGCCTTTTCTTCTTTTAAAGTAAGCTAAAAAGCGGCTTTTATAGTATATTAAGCCTATCTTTAGCAATTTAAGGGGACTCCTTCTTTTTATCTTACTTAAAGTAGCTTTATTTTTTAGTTTTATAAAACGTTAACTTTCTTAGTAAAATACGGGACTATATAGTATAGCTACTTAAAAAGGCTAATCTATTTCTTAAGCTATAAAAGGTTCTTTAAAAACGCGATATTCTTAAAAGCTTATATACGTTTATTAATATTTATTAAGCCGATAGCGTTTACTTTAAATTTTAGGAACTATATAAATAAGTATACTAAAAAGGACTTTAGTCTGGATAAAGTAATATTATAGTTATAAAAAGCGCGGAATATAGTCTTTAAATATTAAAGGTATTCTTTAGCTATATTAAAGTAAATAATAATATCGTTAATATAAGCCGCTATATATTCTTAGTATCTATAAAGAACGTTATTAATAAACCTTTAAATATATATTAAGGAGTTCTTAAAGCTTATAAGTATTTTTAATAATCTTTTTAGCCCGCGATAGCTTATAATTATAAACTTTTCTTAGTAGTCTTAGTAGACTAAAAACTAGTAAAAAACGTTTATATATTTACTATATTAATAAATTTCTTTCTTTAAAAGCGTTTAATTATATTGTTTTAAAAGGGCATTAAGTAAGCGTTTAAGGTAATAATAACGTTAATCCTTTATAAGTCTATAACTACTTATTCTTTTTCTTTTTTATTTACTATTATTTATATTATTAATACTAGCGCTATAACTAAAGTTAGCTTATAAACTTATTTTAATCGGCCTTATATAGTTAGCTAGCTAAATATTAAATTTACTACCTTTTTATCCTTATTACTTAATAAGTATAATCTTAATATAACTTATTAGTATTACTATTCTTTTTCTAAAAGAATATATATATATTTAGATTTATTTATATATACTATTTCTTTATCCCTTAAAAGGTAAAGAAATAATTAAAAGATATTTTAGACTTTTAATATATATTTTAAGTCCTTAGTATAGATTTAAACGCCTTCGTTAATAGTAAGTTTAAGTAAGTCCTTAGTAGTTTAGCTAATTTCGAGCTTATAGTTTACTATAAGATCCTTTTATAGGAAGTCTTTAACGGGGTTTATTCTATCTAAATTTTCTATAAAGGCTTCCGCTAAGAGAGTAGTAGTATTAACCTCCTTATATAGCTAAAACTACTTATTAAGGTCTATAATTATCCTTACTTTTTAGCTTTAGCGGAGCACTAATAGTTTTTTAAAATAGTTTATCGCTATAAAGCTTTTATAATCTTATATTATTATCTAAGTAAGCTTAAAGTCGTTAAGGAAAAATATTATATTATACTTTAATAGCAGCGCTTAAACTTATATAAGTAAAGCGTAGCTATAACTAGCTAAAATCGTTATAGTAATTAAGTAAATTACCTATTTATATATTATTAGTTTTAGCTAAACTATCTTAACTTTAGCTTTAATCCTTTTTTAAGCCCCGATTTATAAGCTTTGCCTTTATTAGCGTTTTAGTAAATAAAGTTAATAAAACAGTTTACTCTTAAAAATATATTAGCTTTATTATCTTCTTAAACTTTATTAAAAGATACTTTTAGCAGTCTTAATAAGTTAAATCTCTTTATATCCTTAGCTTATAATTAAGGTTTTTCTTAAGGCTTAAGAAGTATATTTTTTTTTCTTAATACTTAAAAAAGACTAAAGAATTATTCGTTTAATTCTATTACTATTCTTACTAAAAGGCTTAAAACTATACTTCGTCTTAAGATTTATACGCTAAGTATAAATAGGTTTAGCCTATTAAAAGTATTGCTTACTATATCCTTATCGCTTATTATTAAGGTCTTAGTCTTAATACTCTCGCTAAGCGCTTAACCTTCTATCTTATATATATCTTAGAATCCGGCATGTTATAAGGCCTTTAGCGTAAAAGGCTTGTTTTTATTAATTAAGAGTTTTAAAAATGCTTAAATTAGCATAGCTATAGCGGATAAGGCTAAACGGTAATACTAAACTAAGAAACTACTAAGTATCCTTTAAGGCGGATTTTTAGTTAAGGCCTTTAAGCTAAACTTTATTAGTAGTATGCGGTAAAAATATCCGCTAAGCTTATTATCTTAAGGAAAGAGTAACTTTATTATAAGCTTAATTTAAAAGGTATTTAGTAAGCGGGGAGCCGGATAGTTTTAAGGTTAGCTTATCCTTACTTTTTTTATTTAAAGAATAATTAATTTATTTAAGTAATATTAAATTTAGTTTACTTAATTATATAAGTTTTATTATTTTATAGTCTATCTTTTATTAGTATTTTAAAAGCAGATTACTTTTTAAAAGGTAATAGTCTTAGCTAAGCTAAGCGGGACTTATTTTATGTCTTATTTAGCTTTATAAGCTATTATAATATAGTACCTTAAAAAAGGGTAAAGGAGATTATTAAACCGGTATACTTAGTAAGCCGTGGCCTTTTCCGCTTTTATAGCCTGCTTATCTTAAAGTTTTAATCGTATAATATAGTTGCTTTTAGCTTAGTAGATATTTAAGGGATTTTTATTTAGATAAGTAAGAATTACTATTATTTACTACGCCTTATAGTATAAGGATAAGAGGATAAGGCGCGGACTAATTATTACTAGTTAAGGCTAGTACTATAAACTAATTACTATTAATCGGGGCTGGTATTATAAACTAATTACCGCTAATTAAGCCGGTATAATAAACTAATTACTATATATAAACCTATATAAAGGTTGAAAAATAATAAAAAGCTTTTTTATTCTTTAAAGTATAGCTAACTACTTTATACTTAGTTTTTTAAGCTAATTTTAAAGATCTTTAACTATATTATCCTTTTATCTATTATTAGTATATAAATAAACTATAAAAATCCTTATAAAATTACTTAATAAACTAAATATAAGCTTAGTTAAGAATACTATAGACTATAATTAAGGAAATCTTTTAAATATCCTTAGATATCCTTTAAAACATGCGGTAAAGTTTATCTTATATCTTTTAAGGTGCTTTTATAGTTAAAAACGGGTTAAATTATAATTAGGATATCCCGCGGAAATTCTTAAATATCCTTTAAAGATACCGGCGGAATCCGCTTAGTAGTTTTTATAGTATTTTCTATAGTTAAAAACGTTATAAACTGAAGTTAAGTAGGCTCTTAAGCCTTTATAGTTATATCTCGGAAACCTTAGCGGGGTCTAATTTATAATATTTATTATATCTCCTTAAGTAAGCCTTTATAGTGCGTGCTTTAAGCGTTCTTATTATAGGGTTTTATAAGGCTCCTTAAGAGTAAAGTAAGGAGTCTGGGCGTGGCTGTTTAAATTTTATAATACTTAAAATAAAAGTATAAAGATTATAAGCTTAAGGTAAAGAAGGTTATATATATAAAAGTACGTAAGGTATAGTAAGCTAAGGCTAATAGTAAAAGGAAATATAATTATAAAAAAAGAAAAAAAAAGAAAGTAAGTAGCGGAGAGAATTTAAATAAGTATGTTATAAAGCTAAAAAGGCCTTATTACTTAAAGTAAATAGCGGTATATTATTATAAAAATAATTAATTACCTTAAGCGTAGTAAGTTATAGTTTTTTATAACTTATAATAGCTTTTAAGTCTTATACTTAAGCTTAACCGCTTAATTCTTTTAATTAAAGAGTTTTATATTAAGTTATTAAGGCTATATATTATACTTTTATCTAAACTACTTAAGTAGCTAACTCCTTTTATGCTTTTTTAAAGGCTTTTATAATCCTTAGTAAAAAGACTGCTTTTTTGTTTACTTATAAGTTATAGCTACTTAGCTAGCCTTTTTAAGCTATAAAGAACCTTTTTTTTAGCTTTCTGCCGCCTTTCTTTATTATATAGCTTTATAAGATTTATTTTACTTTTTATTTATTTAGGTAAAGTATCCTTTTATTTTAAACTAAGCTTAAGTATATAGCTAGCTTCTTTACTAAGTATAGTTATATTATTAAAACGATTAAATAGATATTAAAGGACCTGCTTATATTTAACCGGTATATAAGCTATCCTCCTTTAATAGTAACTTTTAATAGCTTAGTATATCTTTTTTAAAGCTTTGCCGGTTTACTATCCGCGATATAATAACCTTTACTAAGCTATAACTAAACTTAATCGCTAAGCTTAAATTCTAATAGGCGGTATTTCTTATTATATCTATCCTTTATAGCGGTTTAAGTATAAGCGATAGCTAACTTAGCTTTTTCTTATAAGACCTCTTAGTTTTATAAGTATAAGTAGTTATTAAGAAACTAAAGGCCGTTATTTATTTTTATCTTTATAATAAGCTTATTAAAAGCTATATAAATTACTTAAAAGAAGGAATTATTAAGGCTAAACTTAAAAGCAATTAGCGTATTAGTTTAGTATAGGTTTAGGAAATAAATCGTAAAGAATCGTAGCGCGATTTTTATAGTTTAGTTTCCCTTTTTTAATAAGCCGTTAGTTTAAAGGTACTAAGCGGTAAATATAAAAAGCTTTAATTCGAAGGCTTATTATAAAGTCCGCTAAAATATTAAAGTAAACTTTATATCTTAATTAAAGATTATCCCTTTTAAAACCTTTTAATTAGCGCAGAGTAGCTCGGTATATAATGCTTATACTTAGTCTTTTACTATAAACTAGTTATTACTTAAAATAAAGAAATATATCTTTAAGAATTTATTACTTATAGTTAATAAGGTATTAAAGAAGTTTTTTATAAGATCTTTTTATAAAAATTATTTAGCTTAAACTATTAAGAGCTTAATAATAAAGCCTATTGCTATTATATAATATAAAACTAGCAAGCTTTAAATTAAGATAAGCTACTTTAATATCTTACCTTAATTAGTTTAACTATAGTAGTAAGTATTATAGCTATCTATAACCTTATTTATATATTTACTAAGCTATAAGATCGAGAAGCTTTTAAATAGATCTTACTATATATAGGTGCGGCTAGTATAAAAACATTTAGTATAAGCGTCTTTAATAATCTCCTTAATATAAGTCTTAAGGATATATAGTCTTTAGCGTTTATCGTTCTTTATAAAGTATAATAACCCCTATAATTAAAGGAATAAGAGTTTAAGGATACTATCCTTATCGCTAAGCTATATAATAATCTTTACTTACTATATATCCTTAATATATCTATTAATTGTTTTTAGCAGAGCGGCAATTTAATTAATACTTTTATATAAAGGAATATACGGTTTATTATCTTATCTTCTTAAATATATTTTAATTCCCCTTTTTAGTTTTAGGATATTAGCTTATTATCTTTATATAGTAAATATAAAAAAGCGTTTAGTATAACGTTTTTAACGCTTAAGATATAGTATATCTTAAGCGGGAATTAGCTTAAGTATCAAGATATAAGGACTAGCTTAATATTAAATTTTATGCTAATAAAGATTAAGGATTTTTAGTATACGATTTTATAAGTGCTTATATAATTAGTAAAGATAACTACTTATAGTATTCTTATAAATAGTATTATAGTATATAACCTACGGACTGCTTATATTAAACTAGCTACTTTAAGCTTTATAAGCTAATATTAAGGCTCTCCGCTTTAAAGAGCGCGGCTTAAGTAAATAATAAGCTAAACTTTAATCTAAGCTAGTAGCGTTTTTTATTTTATTTTATACCTTATTTTAGGTAAAAAGCTATAGTTACTACTTTATATTCTTAAGATATATTAATTTAAATAAATAGTTATTAAGCGGGGTTAAAGTAGTAAATTATTTAAAGCTTAGTAAGCTTTTTAGTTAAATTTGCGAAGGCTTTTTCTTCTTTTAAAGTAAGCTAAAAAGCGGCTTTCGCAGTATATTAAGCCTATCTTTAGCCCCTTAAAAAGACTCTTTCTTCTTATCTTACTTGAAGTAGCTTTATCTTTTATTTTTATAAGACGTTAACTTCTTTAGTAAAATTCGGGACTATATAGCATAGCTACTTAGTAAGGCCGATTTATTTCTTAAGCTATTAAAGGTTCTTTAAGAACGTAATATTCTTTAAAGCTCGCACGCCACGCGTTTATTTATATTTATTAAGCTAATAGCGTTTACTTTAAATTTAAAGAGCTATATAGATAAGTATATTAAGAAGGACTTTAGTTTAGATAAGGTAATATTATAGTTATAAAAAGCGCGGAATACTACCTTTAAGTATTAAAGGTATTTTTTAGCTATATTAAAGTGGATAATAATATTATCGATATAAGCCGCTATATATTCTTAATATTTATAAAGAATATTATTAATAAACCTTTAAACGTATACTAAGAAGTTCTTAAAGCCTATAAGTATTATTAGTAATCTTTTTAGCTTATAATAGCTTATAACTATAAACCTTTCTTAGTAGTTTTAATAAACTAAAAACTAATAAAAAAACGATTATATGTTTACTATATTAATAAACTTCTTTCCTTAAAAGCGTTTAATTATATCGCTTTAAAAGGGCATTAAGTAAGCGTTTAAGGTAATAATAGCGTCAATCCCCTATAAGTTTATAATTACTTATCCCTTTTCTTTTTTATTTACTATTTTTTATGTTATAAATACTAATACTATAAACGGAGTTAGCCCGTAAACTCGTTTTAAACGTCTTTATTTAGTTAAATAGCCGAATATTATATTTACTACCTTTTTATCTTTATCGCTTAATAGGTATAATCTTAATATAACTTATTAGTATTACTATCCTTTTATTAAGGGAATATATATATATTCGAATTCGCTTATATATACTACTCCTTAATCTCTTTTAAGGCGGGGAAATAATTTAAGGATATCTTAAACCTTTAATACGTATTTTAAGTCCTTAGTATAGATCTAGATACCTTTATTAATAATAAGTTTAAGTAAGTCCTTACTTCGGCCGATTTTAAGCTTATAGTTTATTATAAGATCTTTTTATAAGAAGTCCTTAGCGGGGTTTATCTTATTTAGATTTTTTAAAAGGACTTCCGCTAAGGGAGTAATAATATCGACCTCTTTATATAGCTAAAACTGCTTATTAAGGTCTATAATTATCCTTACTTTTTAGCCTTAGCGAAGTATTAATAGTTCCTTAAAATAGTTTATCGCTATAAAGCTCTTATAATCTTATATTATTATCTAAGTAAGCTTAAGGTCGTTAAGGAAAAATATTATATTATACTTTAATAGCAGCGCTTAAACTTATATAAGTAAAGCGTAGCTATAACTAGCTAAAATCGTTATAGTAATTAAGTAAATTACCTATTTATATATTATTAGTTTTAGCTAAACTATCTTAACTTTAGCTTTAATCCTTTTTTAAGCCCCGATTTATAAGGCTAATATAAAGTTAATAAGGTCCTTTTTATAAAGAATTAAAAAATCTTAGCTAAGTAATATATTAGCTATTAAGCGTTTTACTATCTAAGCGCTAATTCTTACTTTTATAACTATAAAGCTACTATTTAGCCTTCTTAATATATATATATTATTATTAAGTTTACGCTAAGGACTTAATTTAGGTTTTGAGAAATTTAATGTTTTTAAATAGGAGGGAAAAACTAAAGTGCTTAAGGTAAAACCTCCCCTCTTTCGCGACTAGTCCGCCTTATATAAGGTCTTATAACTTTATATAAGGAAGTAAGGGTACGTCTTTTACTATAAGTATATCCCGCTCGCTAAGTAGTTTAACGCGGCCTAGCTAAGCTAAGGCCGCCTTTAACCTAAGCGGCCCGCGGCCCGGAGCCTTAAAGCTTTAGACTTAAAGTATAAGTAGTAGCTTATCTTTTATCCCCTTTTAGCCGCTCCTTTAATATAGGGGCGAGAGGGTAAGTAGGATTCCGTCCCGCGCCTTAATTATAGGTAGCGCGGCCTTAAAAAATAGGCTTAAAGTAGGCTCCTTTAATAGGAATTTAGTACTTTATAGTACGCGTATATTCTTAATTAAGCTCGTTATACGTTCGCGCCGCGCCGCTTAGTTATTAATCCCGCTTATAGTCTTAAGGGTAAAGCCTTTTATATACCGCGCGCTTATATATACTTTTCTCCTCTTTTACTAAAAACGCGCTTATCCTTTATACGCGCTTATCTCTTATTTACTAACCCGCTTTTAATATACCTCCGCCTTTTTACTATCTTTAAGCTATTGCTATTACTATTGCTATACTTAAAAAGAAAGTTACTTTTTCTAACCTTAATATAAGCCCTCTCCTTAAGCTACTAAGTCGGGATACTAAAGATAAAGACGCTTAAGCTTGCCGCGGTACTAAGCATAAGACTTTTTACTATATATATATAGGCCGCCTATTAAGTAATAATATACTTATAGTTTTCTAAGGCTACTAAAACTAAGCTTATATATATCTAAGCTATATCCGCCGTATAAGTATATATAACTTATATTACTAACCCTCTCTTAGCTATCTTTTTAAAAACGTATATTGCTTATGCTTTTAGTAACTATTCTTATTTTTAAGTAAGTAGTTTTACGTTAAATCTGCTCTTACTCCTTAGCTAATCCCCCCTTAGCTTACCGCTATTAGCAAGGTTATAGCTTATAGGCTTTATACTACTTAAAAGAAGTTATTTAAGTCCGGTAAGCTTATTAATCGTTTTACGTATATAAAGCTTGCCTTTATAGTAATAAAGCTTTAGCAACGCGCCGAAGCTATTTTAGCCCGCGCTTTTATATCTAAAGCCGCCTTTAGTCCGGCCTTACTTAATAAGAATATTAAGCTTTTTACCTTTACCCTCGGCCGTTCTATTAATAATACGCGCGCGGCCTATAAGGCTAATACTAAGTTCGCTAATAAACTTACTAGCACTATCGCGGTTATATACTAAACCGTTTCCTTTATAGCTTAGACTATAATAAGCATAAAAAATACAATATTTATAGTAGCCGACTATCTTAGCTTTAACGGCTATAAGGGCCGGGATATTGCCCTTAAGAGTCGTTTGCCCGATTAAGACTTAGCGCGGGCCCGTGCCGCCCTCGCCCCGCTTAAGCCTACGCCCTTTAAGATCCTTATTATTTTAAAGAATTTTAAAAAGAAGGCTTAAGCTAAGGCTCTTACTAAGGCTTATGCTTAAGAGCGTGCCGCTTTTACCTAAAAGCTTAAGTATTAAAGAGCGCTTAAGTATAAAGGTAAGGGAAAGGCCGTCGAAGCTAATATTATATTAAAGGAGGATAGCGGGGGTAGCGATAAAAAGGCTAATACTAAGGGCTTAAAGGATAAGGATAGCCTTTAGCCTAGCTTTAACACTACCTTTATTATTTCTAACGTTAAGAATAGCGATAGTAATATTAATAGCATTAACGATAAAAAGAAAGACCTTATTTTAACTCTTACTATACCCGCCCTTAGCCCTTTAACTAGCCACGGCATTCCTTTAGCTATATAAAAGTGCACTTATAGTCTCTTTAAGAGCAGCGCCTTTAAGGCTAACGACCTTATAAATACTACTTTAAAGCGTATTTATATTGCCCTTACTCTTAGCTTAGCGGACTAAAAGAAGGAGACTAAAGACCTTAGCTTAAACCTTAAGTACTACTAGTTTTTTACTTATAGTAAGGCTAGGTCGCTTCTTCTTAGCTTCCTTATAATACTTAACTTAGCTTAGTTAACTAAATATTATCTAAGCCGCCTTACTTAGCTTAAGTTTATACCGCCTCCCTCGCTTACTTACGCTATAGCTAGTGCCTCCTTAGTATTAACCACCCCGTAGGTCTTAAAGCAGACGCTTTAAAGGGCTACTAACGAGGCGATACCCTCTCCGTTTACCTTTACCGCGACCTTAAGCTATTATAAACGCGGGTAAGGGAGGGGAAAGGCGCCTATTACCTTAACTCGCGGTCGTAGCTAAGTAGGGCGCCCTTATAGCACTCCCCGATCCGGCAGGTCTCGGCATAGTGCCGGGGATAATAACGATAAGCTTAAGCTTTAAGTAAAGTAAGGGGGGAGTCGTTCTTAAGAAGGGGGGAAGCGTTAAGGGACTAGCTAAAGCGTTAGCTTAGGTTAGGCCTATTAAGGGTCTTATAAGCTTTATAAGGGGGGGGGGGGTCTAGGTTTTAGCGTTTTAATACTTTATAGCGTTTATTATAGTAGTAGGTTATCCCCCTTAAGCTATATTAAGGGGGCGGTTTAATAAAAATACGCCCCCCCTTAATTAAAGCATAGCTAAGGCCCTTACGTGCTTTATTCCTTCTCCTTAGTATAGCTATATTACTAAGTTAAATTAATAAAAGCGTCTTAAGCTTAAGAACTATCTTATTAAAATAGCCGCTATCTTTTATTTTTAAAGCTTTGCTTATACCTCGCCTATATTACGGAGCCGCTATAATAGCATTACCCTCGCTTTATTAATAAGCTTATAACTTATTATTACGTAGTAAATAGTATCTTATCGCTACCCGTAATTATAAAGAGGCGATACTACCTTAAGTACATTATAATAAAATAAAAAGTCTTTAAAGCTTATTACTCCGGTTTATATTTAAGTAATCGTAAAGCTTAAGTACTTAAGTAGCGCGTTATAGCGGTTAAGCGCTATAGCTTTATTAAACTAAGGCGGGAGGTTAGCGGGGTAAAGCGTAGTCTGGCGCTACTTTATAGGCTCTTTTTTTAAGCTTTATTGCTTTACTTACTTATTATAAAGAATCTTCTTAATCCTTTTTTTCTCTTATAGCTTATTAGTCTTAACTTAAGACTATACCCCTTTTAGTGCTTTTATAAGCGGTGGCCTTAAAGGTATAGGCTATCTTAGTTATTATCTACGCTATTAAAGTAGCCTCGCTATTAATATAAACGCGCGTTAGATTTAGTTTAGAATGCTAAAGTCTTTTAGCCTCTTAAGGGTATTAGCTATTTTTTAGTTAAAGTAAAGGTTAATCGGCGGGACCTAGGTCTTAGCTTTAAGCTAATAAACTAAAGTAGCTTAATAGGCCCTTATAACTATTTAAAGGTAAGCGGTTTAGTCCCGCGCTAGCTTTATAGCTATCTTATATAGCTTTCCGCCCGCTAAGGTTATCTTATAAAACGTAATTATAGCATACGATATAAAGGACTAGATAACTTTACTATAAACTTCCCGGGCCTTAAGTAAAGTATACTTTTATATAAACGCTATAAGCTTTATTAAGGCTAAGTTCTGCTTTTTTAGCTTAGCGCATAGCTTATTAAGGTATACTTTTTATTAAAGCTTATAGTCTACCTATACCTTTAAAAGCCTAGCGTCTTAAACCGGCATAACTATTATAGCTTTTAAGCGGATAAAGGTCGTAATCGCTTTATGTTTTTTTATAAAGTAAATAAGCTCGCTTTTTAAGGGTTCGAAGTTTACCGCGAACTCTTTTGCTTATAAGGCATATACTTCTTAAGCCGCTTTAAGTCGTGTTACTATTATACTCTTTTAAAGTTTAATGCTAAGGATATTTATATTATTAGCGAAACTAATAATATAAACCCTTTTTAGCTTTTTAAGCCTTTTATAAAGCGGTATTATATAGTAAAGAAATAGGATTAAGGATAGCAGCAAGCTTTAAGGGACCTTAATAGCGATATATACTAGTATAGCCTTTTTTTATCGAAATAAAAAGTTAAGTAGCGCTTATTTATAAAGCTATATATTAGCTTTATAAGCTACTTAAGGTAGCCTTAAAAAGTAAGCTCTTTTAAGAGTTTTTTATAGTTAACTATATTAAAGGCTCTTTTAATATTAAGTTAAAAGAATAATATAATCCTTTTTTTAGCTTATATTATACGCACTAGTTTTATTACTTAAAGGATCGCCGCTTTTATAAACCTCTCCTTTTTATTTCTAAACTGCTTATTAAGTAAGACTTTATTTACCTCCGTTGCGGTCGTAAGCTTTTAAGCTAAAATCTATTTTAAGACTTTACTTATCGTTAGTAGGAGGGAAATAAGCCTTTACCCCCTAGCTATACGGTATACCCCGGGCTTTTTTCCTAGCTTTTATAGTACTACTATGTTTATAGTTCGAAACTAAGCCGGAAAGTGCGAGGTCTCCGTATAAGCCGTAAAGATTATTGCTAATAGGGCTAAGAGCGCCGGCCTATAAAGCTTAAGGAAGCTAAGCGGGATCCTATTTAAGCCCGCCGCCTTTTAGCTTGCTATCTTACTTATTACTTAGGATATATTTATAAAGTCGGTACGCCGCTTAATAAATAGCTCCTTATTAGCCGTAAGGTAAGGGGGTCTTAAAAGTATCGCGGCCTTAGCTAAGAAAAGGCGTTCTACTAAGAGCCGGGCTTTCTTATCGAAGTTAAAGGTTAGTTAGTACTTATAGCCTTTACTAGTTAGCGGTAGTAAGTATACTAAGTCTAAGAGAAGTCTACTATATAGTCGCGCTTACTATTCGACGTTTTATAGCTTAGTATTATTAGCGCTAATCTCCTTAAGGAAATCCTTTTAATACTTTTATCTCGCGTTATATATAGCCCGTTTTTAAGCCGCGGCCGCTTTTTATATCGCCTCTTAATTTACTTAAGTCCGGTGCCCCTTATAGTGCTTTTAGGCCCTTTTTATAGTTTATATAGCCTAGGTCGCCTTTAAGGTAAACTAAGCGTTCCCCTTTAAGACCGCTTACTTTTAATATAGCACTATCGCGCGGGCGATTTAGTTAAGGTCGTCGTATAAGCTATTTATCTTTATGTCGATCTCCTATAAGCTATAGAGCGTAGGCTATTATATTTTAAGCTAAGATAAGGCCTCCGCCTTAACCCTTTTCTTCTTTACCTCCTTTTACCTTAGCGTAGTAAATATCTTACTTAGCTTTACGCTTATCTTAAATAAGACTACTTATAGGATATAATTAAACCTTATAAGGTTTAGGTTTAAGCTAATAAACTAAGCTATTATCTCCGTCGTAGCTTATATAAAGTCGATCGTGCTATCCTTATATTTATAAAAGAACTATATATATTCGCCTTTTAGCATAGCTAGTTTAAGCTAAAGCCGCGCGGCTTCCTTAATAAACTATTTTGCTTTATTAAAGGTCCGATTATAAGCGTCTTAAAGCGGGTAGTAAATATTAAAGTCCTTAATTAAGACTAAAGGACCTTAGCTATCGATTTCTCTTAAGGCCTTAGCCGGCCTTATCTATATTCCTTTTAGTAGTAAGTATAAAGGCCTTAACCTTATACTATTACTAAAGGTTATCTCTCTTTAATTATATTTAGTCCGCGGTATCTATATCCCCGCGTTATATCTTTTATAAACGTATATTGCGTTATAGCCCTCCTTATAAACTAGCTAATATAGTACGCCTTTTAAGGCTAGGGCCTTAAAGCCTTATATTTTCTTTACCTCTTAAAGCGCTATTATATTATACTTAGCGTAGTGGCTAAAGGCTAGCCGTGCTAGCTTTATATTTTTTCTATATATTTTAATAAAGGACTTTTAGTTTTATATATAAGGGGTCGGGGTAAGGTTTATCGTTTAAAAAAGGGTAATAGCTTAAGTTAAGAGCGATACGCTTTACTATCTTATATATCGCTTAATATTACTTAAGTTAGTGCTTACTACTTAAGCTTTAGCCGGTAGGGCTAACGGCGTTTGCTTATCTTTTCTCGGTCGCTTAAAGCGTTTCCGCGCTTATAATAAGGCGGGCTTATAGTCTTTTATAAAAAAGAGTGGGATTTAAGGGTCCGGCTAGCTATAAGTACTAGCAAAACGCTATAAGCGGTTTAAGTAGTTATCCCTTACTTTATCTTAAGCTTTTACCGCTATAAGATAAGTATAAAACTATAATAAGTACTACCCGCTATAAGATATATAGTTATAAAGGATTTCGCTTTTCTTTATATAGTATTTATCTTCGCCGCTTATATATAAAGTCCCTTTATAGTAAGTATATAGCTATATTAAAGTATAACGTTTAGCGATATATTTATATTTATAATAGTTATAATATTAAGTAAGTTAAACTAACTTATTATATAGCTTATATTAAAATACTTAAGCTTTAAGGAATAAGCCTATATTATATAGCTTATTAGCCTCCGCTAAGCTACTTATATTAATAATAAACGTTATAGCTATAAAAGTCTTAGTTTAAGGCTATATTACTCGCGCTAATATAACTTTTACTTTATTAATATTAGCAATCTCCTTAATTAAGAGTATCTTATCTATCTTAAAGACTTTTACTAAGATATTCTTCGCGATTACTATATAGGCCTTATGCGCTATCGCCGCCTCCGGCTTAAAGACGCTCCTTACTTAGTCTTAGTTTTATTAATAAGGTTATACCGCTATATTAAATATTACTGCGATATCCCCGCTTAAAAAGCGTCTCGCTACTATAACGGAAGAGATATTAAGCGCTACGTTAATCGCTTTAACTATATTCTTTAGCTTATAATTTAAAATATTTAGCATCGCCTTTATTAAGACTACTACTAGCTTATATTTATATTAAGGCGGGACTAGCTTTATTATTATATTATATTATACCGGCTCTTTAAAGCTTACTACTACTATTACTTAAGTCTGCTTAAGCCTTCTTAAGGCCTAAGCTTATTCTTATCTTAGTTCCTTATATATAGCCTCCTTTATCGCGCTTTAAATAGCTTTATAAAGCTTAAAGTTAGCTTATACTATAGTTAACGCTCTCTTAGCGCGCTCCTTAGCGCGGAGGAGGGTTTTAACTATTACTAATACTTAATCGAACTATATATATAAGACTATACCTACGATTTTATTATAAGCCTTCTTTTTATTAATATTGTATATAGTTTAGCTAGGCTATATACTATTATCTCGTTAAAGTAAGTTCTACTCCTTATTTAAGTGCGTAAAGCTTAAAGGCGTCTTATTACGCTAAGCGCTATAGTCGATATTAGTATAAGGCGGACTACCCTCTTACCCCCGTATCCCCTAGCTACGCTATAGTATCGTTTTAAGGGGGTAACCAATACCGCTAAATTAATTACTATTATTAGCAAAAGTTTTAAACGCGATACGCACCCGCTATAGGTAAGTGTTTAGTTTATAGAGAAGTCTTTTTACTCTTAGTATATATATAGTAAATTCTACTTATTTAATAATAGCTGTCTTTCTTACTCTTTAAATAGGAATTTATTAAAAGAAGTTTATTGTTATATTTTAAAAGGTCTTTATAAAGTCGGCTTAAATAAGGCTTTAGTTTACTTTAATATTTATATAGGCTTTAATACTTATCTTAAGCCTTTTTTTTATAGACTAATAAGTATATATAAGTAAATTATAATAGCTTATTAAAGCTTAATAGTTAAATATTAAGAAAAGCCTTAACTATTTAAACGCTTTATAGCTTTTAAATAACTACTTACTATACTAAGCTATATTTTTATATAGTAATATCTTAGCTAAGGTTAAAGGGGTATTTATCTTTAATATATTAATAAAGCTTATTTTTTAAAGAGAATACTTCGCTATAAAATCTATATACTTTATTAGTCTCTTAAACTAAGTTTATTATAATATAGATTATAGTTTCCTTTAAGCTTTTATCGGTATTTATTTAAGCTCCTTTTATATTATACTCTTTATCCTTTAAATAATTATTAGCCTTTACTATAATTTCTTTTTTTATTATAAAGTATACTTACTTTAGCTTTAGCGTTAATAAGTATATAGTCTTAAAGGGTCTTTCTCTTTTAAGTTAAAGAACCTTAGCTTATATTTTTAGCTATTTAAACGGGTTTCTCCTTTTACTTAGCAAGCGCTATAAGGCTTATAATATATCCGCTTTTACTAATCGGTCTAAAAACATAACCCGCGGCCTTAATAAGCCCTTAATAAATAGGTAAGGCATCTTAAACTATTCTTTAAGTATATATAAGGTATAGCTAGTAAGCCCTTACTTTTTTATAAGTTAAACTTATTTCTTTCGCGCTAATAAGTGCTTTTAAGATCCTTAAGTATATTTAACTTATAGTAAAAAAAAATTCCCTATATTCGTTAATTAACTTATTAATATCCTTATTTCTTATTAAACTTTATAAGGATTTTTATAAATAAACGTCTAGCTTTTAATAGATTATTATAGTTAAGTAGTTTAGTTAATAAAGAGCGGCCTTAGCTTTATATTATAAGTATAATATTTAAGACTTAAAGTTAAACCTTATTATTATATCTTTAATAATAAAGTGCTTTTTATTAAGTGCTTATATTACTATATTTAAGCGGACTTTAAACTATTTTTATAAGGTAAAGATCTATTAGCTTAGTTTAATATTAAGTTCGCTAAGTTCTTTTTATTATAGTTTTAAAAGGTCTTTAAAATACTATTCCGCTATACTTCCTTAAAAGAAAAAAGGCAATTAAATAGCTAATTTATCTATATAAGCTTCGCCTTTATTAGCGTTTTAGTAGATAAAGTTAATAAAACGGTTTACTTTTTAAAATATATTAGCTTTATTATCTTTTTAGACTTTATTAAAAGATACTTTTAGCGGTCTTAATAAGTTAAATCTCCTTATATCCTTAGCTTATAATTAAGGTTTTTCTTAAGGCTTAATAAGTATATTTTATTTTTTTAATTTTTAAAAAAGACTAAAGAATTATTCGTTTAATATTACTACTATTCTTACTAAAAGGCTTAAGGCTATACTTAGTCTTAAGATTTATACGCTAAGTTTAAATAAGTTTAGCCTATTAAAAGTATCGCTTACTATATCCTTATCGCTTATTATTAAGGTCTTAGTCTTAATACTTTTACTAAGCGCTTAACCTTTTATCTTATATATATTTCGGAATTTAGTATACTATAAAGTCTTAAGTATAAAAAGCTTATTTTTATTAATTAAGAGTCTTAAAAATACCTTATTTAGCGCGGCTATAGCGGATAAGGCTAAATAATAATACTAAACTAAGAAACTACTAAGTATCCTTTAAGGTAGATTTTTTATTAAGGCCTTAAAACTAAACTTAATTAATAGTATATAGTAAAAATATCCGCTAAGCTTATTATCTTAACGAAAAAGTAATTTTATTATAAGCTTAATCCGGAGGGTATTTAGTAAGCGGGGAGCTAAAAGGTTTTAAAGTTAGCTTATCCTTACTTTTTTTATTTAAAGGATAATTAATTTATTTAAATAATACTAAATTTAGTTTACTTAGTTATATATATTTTATCGTTTTATAGTTTATCCTTTATTAGTATTTTAAAAGCGGATTATCTCTTAAAAGGTAGTAGTTTTAGCTTAGCTAAGTAAAACTTATTTTATATCTTATTTAGCTTTATAAGCTATCGCGGTATAGTACCTTAAAAAAAGTAAAGGAGATTATTAAATCGGTATACTTAATAAGCCACGGCTTTTTCCGCTTTTATAGCTTACTTATCTTAAAGTTTTATTTTAAGCGCGTTAAAGAAAAGGTACTTATTATTAAGATTAAACTTAAAGGCTAATAAGAGCTTCTTATTAAAAAAAAATATTATTTAATATCTAATTTCTTATAAAATAAGTACTTAATTATATAATATAATTGCTTTCAATTTAGCGGATATTTAAAGGATTTTTATTTAAAAAAGTAAGAATTACTATTATTTACTACGCTTTATAATATAAAGATAAGGGGATAAAGCGTAAATTAATTACCGCTAATTAAGGCCGGTACTATAAATTAATTACCGCTAATTAAAGCTAGTATTAAGGACTAATTATTACTAATTAAGCTAGTAAAATAAACTAATCCCTATATATAAATATATATAAGGGTTTAGAAATAGTAAAAAGCTTATTTTTTCTTTAAGATATAGCTAGCTACTTAATACTTATTTTTTAAGCTAATTTTAAAGATTTTTAACTATATTATCTTTTTATTTATTATTAATATATAAATAAACTATAAATATCCTTTTAAAATTACTTAATAAACTAAGTATAAGCTTAGTTAAAAATACTATAAACTATAATTAAGGAAATTTTTTAAATATCCTTAAATATCCCTTAAAAATTGCGGTAAAGTCTATCTTATATCTTTTAAGGTATTTTTATAGTTAAAAATAAGTTAAATTATAGTTAAGATATCTTATAAAAATCTTTAAATATCTTTTAAAGATACTAGCGGAATCCGCTTAATAGTTTTTATAATATCTTTTATAGTTAAAAACGTTATAAACTATAGTTAGATAAGCTTTTAAGCCTTTATAATTATATCTAAAAAACCTTAGTAGGGTTTAATTAGTAATATTTATTATATCTTTTTAAGCGAGCTTTTATAGTGCGTGCTTTAAGCGTTCTTATTATAAGGTTTTATAAGGCTTTTTAAGAGTAGAGTAAGGAGTTTAAGCATAGCTATTTAGATTTTATAATAATACTTTACTTTTTTAAGGCGCTTTAATTAGTTTAGTAAATTGTTAAGTAAAATCCTTAGCGCGTTTATTAGCTATTTCTTAGTACTTTTTACTATTTTTTACTTTATATTCTTTTTTTACTTTATATTATACTTTTTTAACTTTATTAATATTATAATAATAATAAGTTTTTTTTTATTAATTTTTAGCTTATACTAATTAATTATAATAATTATTTTATTTTATAGCTTAATTTATAATATTTATTTTTATATTACTTTAAGTTATTTAAAATATCTTTAATATATAAAGTAAAAACTTTAGTTTAAGCAGAGAAAAAAAAGCTGAATAATATAAGTTAAAGCAATATAATAAAAAGAATAAGAAGTATTAATATAATAAAAGCTATATTTTAATTCAAGTGCTATATTATAACTATAATAATTATAGCTATAATTATTATAATAGTAATAAAGCTTAAAGTAGTAATAAAAAAAGCTAAGCTTAAATATACTTTTTTAAAAGTAAAACTAACTTTAAATTAACCTCTTAAGCATAAAAAAAAGCTTTTTTAGCTTTTATTTAACTAAAAAAAATTAATAAAAATACTAAAAAAATAAAGATCTTATTTTATTAAAAAAATAGTATCTTTAGATTATTAATTAAAGAAACAAGAAAACGTTTACTTTAAGCGTAAAACGAAAATACTTACGGTAAGTATAGATTAGTATAATAATAAGTATATAGCTTAATAATTTAATTCCACGGGTATCCGTAGGAAAGTACCCATGGAATTTTAGAGACATAGGTACCCGTGTCACAATGTGGCCCCCTAGAATTGCCAGATGTTCCCTAAGCAATAGCGGAATAGGGTGTCCGTACCGTAACTTGAGGTTCCGTGGTACGTGCTTGTAAGCTCGACTGGAGACATGTGAAATGATGTCACACATCAAACCAACCAAGCCCGGCTCTCGGGACTCGCCCGAGCCTTTGGACTTTATCCCCCGCCCTTCCGACACCGCGCTACCGCTTCTTCCCCTCTCCAATTCACACTCCCTCTCAATCCTTTCCCTGGATTCTCAAATTGTTTCGTGACACCTCCTGCGGTCAGGCGGAGCGCATTCAAACAACCAGCGCCGTCCACCGCTGTCCAGCGGCCCAACAGTCGTCCCGAATCAAGGAAAAAAGACCAAGGTCATTATGTCATGATTGCCATGCACATCAACCAAGCGACTGCCTCACCGTGTGTTGTGGATATCGAGCACCAGAATGTCGTGGGCTCCGACCCGAGACAAGTCGTCCATGACCAGAGCAATCTTCTTCTTCTCCACCATGGAACTGACAGCGACCCAGTCGTCGGCATCCAGCGCCGTCACCGTGGCAGCGCGCTTGCCAGGTGTGATTTTGCGGGCCTCGGGCAGGCGTCCCCGTTCAATGTTGTACTGGCAGAGGACGTACTTCTGAGCCGTGATGACACCACGGATTCGTGAAGTGATGAGGTCGATCATGTCCGGATTCGAAGGCGAGCGGGACTGGATCAAGACGGCGGTTGATTCGACTACCGTGTCGATGGCCTTAAGACCAGCCGCGCGCATCGTCTCGCCAGACTCTGTAGTAAAGCGTCAGCATCGCTTGCTATTCCCAACCTTGCGGACCGCGGCCCAACAACCATTTTACTCACCCACGAGATCGACGATGCCATCGGCAACGCCCAGCGCACAGGCAGCCTCGACACTGCCGCTTAGCTCGACAATCTTTGTGCACAGTTTTCGATCAGAGTCGTCGGTAATGGATCCGCCGGCCGACTCGAATTCGAGCTTGGCAAAGTAATCGGCTGCGAGATGGACAAAGCTGGTACCAATTGTACGGCCAACGAGGTCTTGGCTTGTGGCATACTTGCCCTTTTCGGGAACCTGAACCTGCAGCTTGCATCCGCCAAAGCCAAGATCCATCACCATGTCACATCCCGAAGAGCTGGGGTCGGGGCTACCGTGGGCGCCGGGGTTCGCCCGGACCGAGGCATCGTGTTCGTTGACCTGGTCCCAGCCAGTGATGCCGAGATCGACGCGGCCTTGGCCCACAAACGTGGGGATATCAGCGGCGGGGAGGAAGATGAGGGCTATCGGGAGATTTTTGACGAGGGCAATGTCGAGGCGGTTCTCGCGGCGGAACTGAATGTCAGCGCCCTCGAGCAAGTTCAAGGCTGCCTGGTTCAGCCGGCCCTCTAACAGTGATTGATTGTTAGCCAGGGGTGAAGCAGCGCTTTGGGTGAGAGACGTCAGAAGTGGACGGACTCACTTTTGGGTACGGCAAAGAGCAGGCGGCCCTCGAGACTACAACAAAAGCCGTGGTCAGCTCGGCGGCTGGGCGTCACAGCGGCGAATGAATGAGACACGGAGAGGGACAAAGGCACCTGTTAACCAGGTCCATGGCGCCGTACGCAATGGCGAACTGTGTGGCGGGAGATGCAGTGGTGAATCCCCCGGGGTTTCGATTGTTGGTTGCTTGTTGGCAGCAGTGAGTGGGTGGTTGGATGCTTCCGTTGATGAGTCTTTCTAGCTTGTCAGATGGGCTGCGGGGTCGATTTTTCTAATAATGTGGGAGCGGCTTCGGCGGTGGGGCGGGCCCCCGACGCTTCTCCATCGGGCATCCATGAGCATCAGTCAGACGATACGACTTCGGACTGCAAGCAAGACGACGAATTGCACCGCTGCCATGTTGCGTGCTTGGGCATTATCGCCTGCAAGCGCTTACTGTGCGTGGGCAGCCGCGCGCGTCTGCGTGACAACGAAGCCGGTGCTCCGTACGGACAGCTAATGCTATGCATCTATGTTTGTATGTATGTACAGAGTACATATTCGAATGTGCGACAGCGGCACACATCAGCCTCGGAGGGGGAAGTGGTGCAAGGACAAGTTGCTCCCGGAGGCCGGTTCTCGTGCCGTTGGACCGCGGCACTTGTCACACGGGGCCGTCCATTCACGAGGCTTGCTTCTTGCATACAACCTGGAATGGGTGTTTGAGCTTAGGCAAAAGGCACACTTATGTACAGTACACACATGTCCATGGCTACCTGACGACGGCAAGGGTCCTCTGCTCAGCCGGAACATTCGTGCTCTGAGTTGCAGATGCCTCAGAACCCCGCCGTATGTACATAACCGACATTCTCTGGTGTGCGAGACTCGGAGGAGGAGCACGGTACGCAGCTTCTCGTGCTTCTCGTTCATGCATGCACGGGCTGTAGCAGTCGGGATGGATTGCCCCCATCCGGAGCGCGTCGCGTTGTGCCCTCACCAAAAACCCCACTCCGGATGCCCTTTGCTCGGCCCTTGGAAAAGGAAGGGACCCTGAAGGGAAAGCAAGCACAGTGCTCCGTGCTCAGGCACCAGCTGTTATGTGGTGGTACATATTCATAGAGCCGGGCATAATGCAAAGTGCCGATTGTTGCAAATATGAGGAGTGCATACGCCAGGGCCCCACACCCATTTCACTGCGAGAGCATTAGGCGTAGCCTTAGCCCTTATTTGCAGGGGTCAGCCATATATATATAAGGGCACCCCTTCGCTTATATATTCCTTCCTAGCTAGCTAGACACTATTATTATTCTCCAGAGCTCTTTTTTTTATAGGTTATAGCCCTCGCGCGCTGCGAATTGCTACCTTAACCTCTTTACCTTAATTACCTTAATTATCTTAATTATATTTAAACCCTTCTTTTAACTTATAGGCCCTTAAAGACTAAGGTAAAGGCGCGGTAGCCCGAGATATTAAGGCTATCGCTACTTATATAACAATATAAATTAATAGCCTTAAGGGTATGCTTTACGCGATGCACACGCCTAAGCTATATATAACTCTATAGCTATATAGCTAGCTATATTACCCGCGGTAGAAGATCTGCTATATTAATAGCTCGTAGGAAAGCCGCTGCTATTACCGGCAGCTTAGTATAGGAAGATAGTCGCTACTAGCAAACTTTATATAGAATATATAATAGCTTTTATAGCCTTAAGATAAAGGCGTAAGGCTATAGTAAATAGGCTTTAAAGATAGGAGAATTATAAGTTATAAAGAATAAAGCTTATCGTTACTTTAAGGGTAAAAAACCTTAAGGGCTTTATTAACGGTACTATTATATTACTACTTAAGGATAACCTTAAATATAGGACTTAAAAAACGAAGGATAAAATAGCTATATATAGTATTATTACGAGCATTACTCTTAAGATAAGGGAACTTATTATAGATAATAGGTAGGATAAGGAAATAACTGCTAAATAAATAATAAACTTAATTAAAGTATCCTTAATAAAGGTTTTAAAGGTTACTTTTTATATAACCTTTATAGAATTTATCGCCCTTAACTTAAAGAAGTTTATTAGTATAAAGGAGTTTATAAAGAAGCTATATTAATATTAAGATTAGCTTATTATAATAAAAAAAGGTTTACCGGAATAACTCTTTATAATTATAGCCTTTAAGGGTATTTAAAAATAATATCTTAATTAGTATAGTAACTAAACTTATAATTAATAGCAAGGGAATTATATCGCGAAAGATAAGCTATATAAATAGCTTATAGAAATTATAAAAGCTAAGAAATCTAAATCCTTAGCTAATATTATATTTAGTAAAGCTAAGGGCAATAATAGCGGAAGCGGTACTAAAAGCTTTAAAGAGGACTTTAATAAAAATACTAGTTTAAGTAAACTAAGTAAAAAATATAATACTTTTAAAGAGACGGTTATTTTAAAGTATAGCTACTATATTAAGCTAAGGAAAGTTCTATATAAAGAGCTAGACTATTAAACTAAGTATCTTAATAAGGCCCTTAAGTTTTAAAAGGTATTTTAAGCTGCTAAAGCTACGACTAATAATAAAGGGAAAACGGGTAATACGGCTATTATAATAGCTAGTAGCGAGTTTAACGGCTGCTTCTTAAGCGGTGCCGTTATAAATAAATATAAGCTTATTTAGGATAAAGCTATTATAGACTTTAAATACGTAACTTACTGCTTTAACAACCTTAAATAGTTTACTGATATAAAAGCTATTAACCTTTTTTTAATAATATTATCGAATAGCAGCCCGCTATAAGTAAAAGCTATAAGCACCGTTAAAGTTATTATTAATAGCGTTATATTAAAGCTATTAAACGTTAATTACGCGCTAGTATTGCCGGCTAACCTTATTAGTAATTAATGCCTTAAAGAGAAAGGCATTAAGCTTAACGATATTAAGGAATAACTATTTTATATACCTTTTAAGACTAAGATTTATAATATCGCTTAAAAGATATATATTATAACGATCTTAAATATAAGGCTAAGGGGTATATATACGGCCTTAAGCTTTATAGCCTTACTATATACTTAGTAATATATAAATTATAGGACGATATACCGCCGCCTTAACTATACTAGCTTAAAAAGGGTCTTTAAAGCATATAATAAGGCTAGCCTTAAGATTAATAGAAAAGAGGCTAAGAGATTTTATTATAAGGCTTACTACTTAAAAAAAGTAAACGTAATAATTAATCGTAACTTAAGTATAGTAGTTTAAGCGTCCTTTATATATATATATTAAGACTTCTTTTAATATAAGCCTATAAGCTATAAGGGTATTAACTATTACCTTTATAGTATTAATATCTTTACTAGATTTTACTAAGCACTATTTTTACTTATAAAAGATCGGGCCTTTAATATAATAAAGGCCTAAAAGTTATAAGTTAAGAATAGTGCTACTAGCACCCTTATTTAAGTACTAGCCTTTAATAATATAACAGAATTTTATATTAAGAAGATAAAGGCTTAATTAAAGGAGGACTACTTTATACTACGCTATAGCGCACCTTATATATCTTAGTAAAACGGTAAGGTAAAAAGAGCCGGCCGTATACTTATAAAGTCTATAAGGGTAATATATATTAAGATAGGGCTACCGGAGTTCTTTTAGCCTTAGTACGTAAGAATATCTATATATATAGCGAACCTCTTACTTATACGCGGCATAGCTTTAAGGGAGGCGCCGCTAAAAGCCTTACTTAAGGAGATTAAGGTTCCTTATATATACTTTATTAAATATATCTAGACTTAAGGTTATATCGTATATATAACTAAGCTATAAAAAATATTAGCTAAGATAGCTAAAATAAACCTTAAGGCGTAGAAAGAAAGACTTATAGGTCTTAAGAGGCTTTATAGTTATATTTATAAAGTATAGCTCCTTAACTAAAAGAAAATATAATTACTAAGGATATATACTTTTATAAGGCAATTAAGAAGACCTTACCCTTTAAGGAAGAAAACTACGATATTGCGGTCTTTAATAAGGATAAGGATAACGCCGACTTTATAAGGGATATAATACTATATCGCTTAAGCTATTATAAAACCCTTAACCGTTAAAATAACCTTAACTATAATAAGAACGATAAATTTAAAGGGGGTAGGCTAAGTAGCCCTTAAGATAAGGGTAACGAGCTAAGGTAGTAGTAGGCTTTAAAGCTATTACCCTTTAAGTAATAATAGGCTTTTTAGCTATTATTACTAACCCCTTATTATACCCCTTCCCCGCTTATAATAACGATAAAGCTAAGCGATAATAATATAGATATCTTAATACTAAATACCTTAGTTTAAGAGCTAGAGGTATACTTAAGAGAGACTATAAAGGTTTAAAGTAGCTTAAAGACGGCCCTTATAAGTGCGGGTTACTTAAAGACTTTTCCGAAGACCTTATAGCTAAAGATATGCTTAATTCCTTATACGCTAAACCTTAATAGTAAGAGACCTATAAATTCCCCGCTTAAGGTACTATAAGCTAATAAGATATATTAACTTAATAATCGGCTAACTTATTAATAAACTAGTTATATAATAACGGTTAAAGGAGGGCCTTAAAAGACTATATTAAGAGCTTTAATACCGGAGCTTACTATTATAAACTAACGCTAAGACTTATGTAGGCCGGGCGTATTAATAGCCCTTAAAGTAATTTACTAAGAGAGGGACTAATTTAATAACTTAAGTAACTAGCTAGTCCTCTTTATATTTAGTATAATAATCGCCGCTATAAAGGGTTTACTAATAACCTAAAAATAAGCCCTTAAGCGGGATAACTATAAGACCCGCTAGCTACCCGCGATAAGGTAAGAAATTAATAAGTTAAAGTAAAAGAATGCTTAAAGCATTATATATAAACTACTAAGGGCTTAAGTCTTTAATAAGAAATAAGTCTATCTTAAGAAGCTAGTTTAAGGTAAAAAACCCCTTATAAAGGCCCGTTAAGTCGTTTAAGGAGACTAAGACTTAAAGGATAGGCTTATAAAGGAGCTTTATATAGTAGTAGCGCACTAAGCCTTATTAAAGCTATTTATAATAATGATTATAGTTAAGGACTTAAAATAGGAATAATTTAACGTTATTTACGCTTATATATATATAGAAGTATAAAAAGAGGCTTTCGTTATATAGCCTTATAGGCTTAAGGATAGTATAAGCTAGGTCTATAAGCTTAATAAGGCCTTATATAGTTATAAAAGCTCGCTTAAGTAGTAGTATAACTAAGTAAGTATAGACTTAAGAGAATATAGCTTCGAGCGCCTTAAGACGGATAAGTATATTCTTTACTATAAAGTAAGCGATATACTTATAATTATTTATATAGATAATTTTATTATAGCGGTATTAACTAAAAAAGCTATTAAGGCCGCGGCTAATATCTTAACCGGGCTATATAAGACTAAGCAGCTTAGCGAGCCTTAAGAATTCCTAAGTATTTAATTTAAATAGGATAAGGCGGTAAAAACGATTTTTATATACTAAACGAGGTTCGCTAAAAAGATCCTTAAGAAATTCGGTTAAAAAGTTACTAAAGCTATAAAGGCGCCATAGCTAGTAAGACTTAAGGTTTTTTATAATTAAAAGAGTTAAGAACTTATAATAAATACTATAAAGTAGCTTCGCTAAACTAGTAGCCTTAATTACTTATTAATAAGCACTTAGCCGGATATTATATATATAGCGAATAAGCTCTTTAAAGCTAGTAGTAACCTAATCTATAACTATATAGCGATTATAAAAACGCTATAGCGTTATATTAAAGGCACCTTAAACTATAAAGTTATAATAAGGGGGAAATACTTAATCGAGGACTTTAAGCTCCGGGTATATATAAATACCTCTTTTGCTAATAATTAAAGCACTTATTACTTTATAGCGGGCTATATTATATTCTTTCGCGACGGGCCTATCTTTTAAAAGAGTAAGAGGTAAATAATTATAGCGACCTTATTAATAAAGGCGGAGTTTATAAACCTTATGCTTATAAGTATAGTAGCAATATAGCAATATTAGCTATTAATAAAGCTAGGCTAGCTATAGCTAAGTTTATCTATAATCTTTATAAATAGCTAAAACGCGAGGCTTATAGTGCTAAATAAGAATAACTTAGCTAAGACTAAGTATATTAATATCCGTTATAAATAGATTATTTACCGTACTAATAAAGGCTTTTTTCGATTAATATAAGTATAGATTAATAAGATAATTGCTAATAGCTTTATAAAGGGCCTCTTAAGAGAAAAATATAACTAATTCGTTTAGTAGCTAAAAATAAAAAAAGCAGTTAAATAAAGCTTTAAAAGGCTTTATATATAAAAAGGGCGTTATATAAGCGGAATAGCTAGTTATAATTAGTTAAGATTAAAAAACACTAAGGTAAGTATAATATATAAAGGAAAGGCTATATTATAAGGCTTTATATATATATACGCCTTATATATAGCTAAGGGGAGGTGTTATAAATATAAGGAGTGTATACGCTAGGGCCCTATACCTATTTCACTGCGAGAGCCCTAGGCGTAGCCCTAGCCCTTATTTACAGGGGTTAGCTATATATATATAAGGGCACCCCTTCGCATATATATTCCTTCCTAGCTAGCTAGACACCATCATTATCTTCCAGAGCTCCCTTTTCCACACCGATGACTATTTCAATGTGTCCGGGTGTACTCTGTACTCTGTACAGAGACAGCAAGAAAGCAGGATGGGAGTTAGTACCTAGGTACTGGTAATTAATGGTGGAGGCGGGGCTGGCGTTGGTTACATCCTGGTCATGATCCCCCCCCTCCCCTGCTGGTAGCGGGCCCCGCGCTTGACCGGCCGGGCTGCTGCACCAACAAAATGAGGCATGTGATGGAGTAAACAAATGGAGTCCCGTGCCAACCACACCCTGGCGGGCCGGCTTTTCTGCAAGTTGTATGTACAGTACGAGAACTTATGTATCTATATGTATGCACGAAGTATTCAAGCAAATAAATATGGGGGCTTGATGCATCTGCCAGTTATTTTTCCTTCATGAGCCAAGGTTTGCTGTGGCGCCTGGCCTTGTGAGGGGGGGTCGGAGACGGGCAGATGTGTGTCGTCGCTACGGACTACTCCGCCAGGGCTAGAGGATGAGTACAACATACTGTACCTACCTAGAGCAAGCGTATCTTATCTTCTTATGTACTGAAGCGATTGTGGAGCTTGCCACCCCGGCCCCATAAATAAGGCCCCCGTTTTTCGCCCTTTCTCTTAGTATCAAGGGCCCGCTTTTAGGTATCTTAAAGGGCTCCGCATTTCTCGGGTAGGGCGTTGGTGTTTTTACGTCTAAAAATCCATTTCCACTAACAGTTTGTTATCCGGGCCGCCTATTTTCTATGCCCGCACTAAAATTGACCGGGTACCTACCTGTTAGTGCTGCCTTTGTACCTCACAGCTCCAACCCCCCCCGCGTAAGCGGGGCCACATGTCCTAGTCTACTTCGAAGTCGTGAACCGGGCAATGCTGAGTAATGCAAATTGAATGTCTACAGAAGTCGTTCTACCAGGTCTTCCGTACCTTAGAGGTACCTAGGGAACCTAGGTAGGCATGTACTTGGTAGTCCAGTGCGCAATTCCCCTGGACGAAAGACCAGCTACTTTTTTTTTTGTTGAGGCGCTGGCAGCTACTACTGCCTACAGTAGTATCTATGTACGTATACAAAGCTCAAACTTTTTTTTTCTAGCGCGTACCTAGCAAGGTAGCATCTGATAATTATCTTTGGGTACCTATTAAAGACAGGGTTGTGCTCCTCGCCAGACGTCACCAAACAAGCAGCAACGATGAAGCAACTCGTTGCCAGCCGACAGCCATAAGAGGGTCAGAGCGTCGCCACCACCACCGCTTGCCCTATGCCATATACAAGGATACACCCCCGGGATGGGCCCAGAGGGCGACTTTGCCATGTTGCGCCCAGCCGTTGGCCACATCAAGCCCGCTTCGCATCTCGAATGGCAATGGCAGACTCGTTTCAGGTATCAGTCTCTACCTGGCGCCTCTCGAGGCCGGCCTCTTGATCATCATCGCCCTGCCCGGACTGCTGTCGAGGCGGTTAGCCCACTCGAGTATTGTGGTTAGTTGCTCCGGCCATCATGTACTACGTGTCGACGTGGTAGTAGAAAAAGCAGCCCGTCTCCACTCAGTAGTAGCTTTGGCCCTCGTTCCTTTTCCTCTCGTCTGTTACTTTTCCTACCTACCTACGGATACTGTACCTAGCTAGGTATATCCGCCTTGTCCTTTCAACTCTGGCCACTCTCTAAAGACGACTGTCTGTCCGCCTGTCTGTCCGTTCTCGTCGCCTCTTCCTCTGCTTCAACGCTAGCTCCCCACCCACTCACTCACTACCTTGCCCATTGTGCGGACCGTGTACAGTACTGCTCACAACACAACCAGGACGAAAAGGCACGGTTCCCTTACCTCCTTCCTCACTTGCCGCGTCAAAGGTACCTGCCTACCTACCTACCTACCTACCTTAACAAGATTCCCCTTCTGGTCAGCCTTCCTTCCACATCTTACCCGAGCTAGGCAGGGTACTTGGTTGGCAGGCATCCTCTCTCTCACTCTCTGTTTCTCTCGTCCCATTCAACGACAAGCCTTCCTCCGCCCGTCGTCGTCAATCGTTGAAGCGTCATGAACTCGACGCATCCCCCAGCCGAGCAGATGCGCTCTGCCTACCCGCCGTCCCCGGCCAACTCCGGGTCCGCTCCGGCGACGGGCGCCGCCGCGCCCGTCTACCTCAACTCGACGTTCCAGCATCACCATCACCAGCATCAGCCTCCACCGCGGCAGCCTCAATCGCGTCCTCACGACGTGCACCGCCTCAATGTCCTCAGCTCCCCACACGGCCACAGCCAGCCTCACCCCCATCTGCATCCTCACCCTCATGCCAGTCCGCATCCCCAACCTCCGCCTCCACTGTCAGCGCCACAGCATCCGCAGCCGCGGCCGCAACTGGCCCATCTCGTCCAGCAGCAGCCACAATCCCAGCAGCAACACGCCATTCACCACTCTCAGCTTCAGCATCACACCATGATGCCTCCTCCCCATCATATGCAACCGCCGCCGCCGCCGCCGCCCCCAGCCAACCCCTCCAGACAAGACGATGCCCCATCTACTTCATCCATGTCGTCGGCCAACTCCCAAGGCAGCTCTCAGACCATGCTCGCTCCTTTCTCAAAGGTCGACGATGCTACCGGCCGCAAGTACCAGTTCGTGATTGCCTCATTTCTTTTATGATGTTTTGGCCGGCCTTGCGCAACCGCACTAACTCGCCATGTCCTGACAGACTGGACGTTGTGCAACAGCCTAGACGCGCCCGCATGTGCGGCTTTGGCGACAAGGTAGGCTCCTCGCTCCTTACTTCTCCGACTCTCCAGCCTTGACTTTTACCATCTCTGGCCACCACCTCATCCGCGTTCCTCTCTGATCTCGTGTAGGACCGCAGACCAATTACTCCTCCGCCATGTGTGCGGCTCATCATCACAGATGCGGCTACTGGCCGAGAAATAGACTGCAAGTACGTGACTGTGTCCTGTGGCTTGATGTGGCGGCGGTCCCTATTCCCACTGACTCACACGCTGAAACTACGATAGCGCCATCGATCACTCCATGTTCGTCCTCAACGTTGATCTCTGGAATGAGGATGGTACTCGGGAGGTCAATTTGGTCCGGTCCTCAACAGGCAGCCCTTCCATCTCATCGACGACGCCGTATTCTTATACAACACTCAACGGAGGCGACGCCTCCATGGTGCCTTATACTCAGCATGTTCTCCCATCGAACCGCGATGCCGCCTTTAACCCTCCTCAAACCGTCGGCTTCATGCAGGACTATCAGATGCAGCCGGGATATGGCCAGGGTGAGTCTGAATGGGCCGACAATTGGCGCCCGCGTCTGGCTGAGCTGTCTCTGACGCTTTGTTGAACAGCGCCCCCATCATATCCCTCTAATGGCACTTATGGCCCTCCGCAACAGTTCTTCCCGCAGCATCAAGGGTACCGCCAAGATGGGGCCGTCCCCCCCGTACCATCACAAGCCAGCATGGCGCACTTCACCAGGAATGGGGTTCCCGTGGCGCCCGGTTTCGCTCAGGACCAGAACTCACTGACCAGGATGGCCATGGTTGGCGGCCAGCCCCAAGGCATGTTTACCAGGAATCTCATTGGCAGCTTGGCCGCCAGTGCCTTTCGCCTGAGCGATACTTCGGATCACATCGGCATCTGGTTTGTCCTGCAAGATCTCAGTGTTCGCACAGAAGGTGCATTTCGGTAGGAGTGCATAAAGTGACTAAAAACTGAGGGACGGTGCTAACTCTAGAACAGATTAAGGTTCTCTTTCGTCAATGTCGGGGCTCGAGGAGGGGCTCGCCGGGACGGTAACGTTCCCAGAGTCAACACCGGCCGCGCCCCGATCTTGGCGTCGTGCTTCAGCGACGTTTTCAATGTCTATTCGGCCAAAAAATTCCCCGGGGTGTGCGAGAGTACGCCGTTGAGCAAAACTTTTGCAACTCAAGGCATCAAGATTCCCATCCGGAAAGATGCAAACGTCAAGGGAGGCGACGATGATGATTACGGCGAATAGGGACTGGACAAGGCTTGTGCTTAATCAACCCGTCGAACTGATGACCATTGAAGAGATTGCACTGGTTAGCGGCATTTGGAAAGCATCCGCGGGGCTTGGCATGAATGGTGTTCCGGTGTACAATATCGGCGATCCCGGCCCCTACCGTCAATGCGCCCCCTCCTCTTCTTCTGGATAGTCGGACGGATGGAGGAATCGCAGGCGCTAGGGCCACGGATCTTTTAATGCGGCCAGCGGCTGGATAAGCCAGGCTCATATCGCTGGCATAGCGATAGCGTGGAGGCGAAGATGCCTTGAGCACGCGGGCGTGGCCGCGGTAGGGCAGGTGTATAGTTCGGGCTAGCTATGTGGGATTTCAACACCGTCGGAGCTCACGGAATTTGCTGATGCCATATGGATGTGGTTGTGGATGATAGCATAGAGGGCGAGGGTGGCTACCAATGTGTGAAGCAACGAGGGCTTCGATTCGGTGGAGAAGGGAAGTCATAATGGTGCTGTATCAGGGACCGAGAATGAAAAGAAACTCGGATCCGACTGTTTGACTGGGAACGATAGTCGTCTTGCAATGCCTTTTGTTTCTACCCCGATCTTCAGTGTACGGGGGGGCGTCGAGGCTGTTTGTCCAGTATCCATCTGTAGCTGGGCAGGATATGGAGCCAGGACTGGGAAGCCGCACCAGGTATAGATTTGGCCATTACCTAGAAACAGGTGACGAGCCAAACGACAACACGTAGGCGTGCGGCTGGAAGGGTCCTGCTAGCGCCGCACTTGTTCTATTGTTTTGTTTTATTGTCTCTGGGAGGGGCACCCCGGATTCTAGACGCGGCTGGGATACAGTGCGTAGGTGATACGGTCTATCTAGCTCGACTTGTGCTTCTACTAAGTCGCAGGCCTTTCTCTTGTTTGAATTCGCACACTGGCAACCTTGATCCGCGCGGCCATTCGCAGTCCCATCTCGTCGTCCCTCGTTGCATTCGTTCACTCACTCAAGCGACACCGTTCGTCCGAAGCGAGGCGCATCATCGTCTTCCTCCCATTTTTGCGCGTGCGCCGGTGACCTCCCGCCTTTTGTCGACCGTGTCGCCCACTCTTGCACGTTTGGAACTCCGCCAACGGCTCTGTCCCGTCGACCAGAGGCGTCCGTCCTAAGCGTTGCTTAATATAAACCGTACGAGTCGAACATTGTGTGTAAGAGGAGGAAGAGGGGAGAAGGAGGAGGACGTGGAGGAGGAGGAGAAATGCCACATCACATCTTCCCGTTAGATCAACAGACCAGAGGAGAAGAAAAGAGGGAATCATGGCGTCAAGCGCAAGCAACAAGCAGCAGCAGCCGCAGCCGCCGCGCCCGGCGTCGCGCTCATCGTCGCAATTCTCGTCGCACGGCCGCGGCGGAGCGGGCAACATGGCCGACGCGCGGCAGTCGCCCAGGGTGACGCCGTCGGACCTCGAGACGCCCGTGCTCAAGAAGCCCGTCGTCACCACGGGCCGCGGCGGCACCGGCAACATGGCCAAGAACGACGACCCCTTCGAGACGCGCATGCGCCAGGACGTCGAGGGGTGAGTAGTCCCTCTGCAGTGCTCGACGAGCCGCCTCCCCAGAGGACCTGGACTAATGTCTTTGGCGTTCCCCGATGCAGTGTGCCTCGAAGGCTCAGTTCTGGCGCCCAGTACGCCGGCCGCGGCGGCGCGGGCAACTTCTTTCGGGACGGTGACGAGGGCGCGGCCGAGTTGGCGCGCACCACGAGCCAGGAGCAAGCCGTCGACGACGATGGCGCCGACCCGCTTCCTTCGAAGGGCCGCAAGTGGCTGGTTGGAAAGAAGACATAGGCGGTGAGGCGCGAAGCACGACGGCACAGCTTCTGCCCGTCTTCTCAGCAACCTCGCGCCCTTTCCGCATCCACGCTTCAGATTTTGCCACTTCTTCGCACCGTTGCATCGGATTCAGACTCTTAGTTAGATACGTACGGTACAGATTCGCGGGACATACATAATATGAGGGGAGACTGTCCATGATGGCAAGCACACTCCGGTGTGCTCTTGGTTCTCTTTGAGATCGGGAAGCGGCGGGCAAGGGGTAAAGAACCCGGTACTCTCGGACAGACCAGACTTTACAGCGTCGACTGTAGCTGAGATTCTAAGGTTGCAACCACGTATCGCTACCGCCTCTTCTCACTCCCTGCTTCCTCTCTCGAAACAGATTGTCCAGCCCTACTGAGCCTGCTGCGATTAGAGCGTGCTGTGCCCGAGGCCTCTGCATCAAGCGGCTTCAACTTTTCGTCAAACGATGAATCTCCTCAAAGAAGTGCTTCAGGTTCTCGGGATCGACTCCAGGTGTGATTCCTAGGCAGGACGAGTTAGTTGCGCAATCCTCCCTCCCGTGGCATGGACCAGTAAAGGATGCTCACCGTGTCCCAAATTCGCGATCCATCCCCGGTTTTCTGTCCAGAGGCCCTTGACCATCTCCTCGACGGCCTCAGTGATGGCGGCCTTGGAGCCATACAGGATGCCAGGGTCGGCGTTGCCCTGCAAGACGACGCTGCGCGACCCTCGGATCTTGGCCGCCGCGGCAGGGTCGTGTAACCAGTCGATGCCAACGACATCGTAACCAAGGTCGCATGCAGAGTCCAGGGCGTACCAGGCGCCCTTGGGGAACACGGTCATGGGAACGCGGTCGAGGCCCATGCTCTGGAGTCGCTCGGGGAGCTTCTTTGCAATGTGCGCAAGGTAGGGCTCTGAAAACTTGCGATATGACGCGGGGCCCAGCTCACCCGCCCATGAGTCAAAGACCATGACCATCTAAAACACCGCAGTTTTAAGGGCTCGTCAGCCACAGAAAGCAGGGTGGCACGTCACGGGGAACCTAGAACGTACCTGAGCGCCAGCCTTGACCTGGAGCACCAAGTGATCGACGCAAATGTCGGCAATCTTGAGCAGGAGCTTCCTTGTCTCCTCAGGATGCCTATAGATCCAGGTCCTGCTCTGGGCGAACAGCTTGGTTCCACCGCCCTCAACCATGTAGCAGAAGAGGGTCCAGGGGGCGCCACAGAAGCCAATGAGCGGGACTCGTCCGGCGATCTTTCTACTAGCCAGGGCAATGGCCTTGTAAACATAGTCAAGCTCGTCGGCGACTTTGACCGGGCGTTCCATGACAGCCTTGTACTGGGCGTCGGCGGGCGACTGGAGGGGATTGGGGAAGTGCGGGCCCTTCTTGTCCACCATCTCGACGACCATACCCATGGCCTGAGGGATGACGAGGATGTCGGAGAAGATGATAGCGGCGTCGAGCAGACCGGCGTATCTGTCGACAGGCTGCAGGGTCAGCGTCGACGCCACCTCAGGGTCGCGGCAGCACTCGAAAAAGTCCCGAGACCCCTTGGCTTCATGGTACTCTGGGAGGTAGCGACCGGCTAGCCAGGCGGTGCTCGTCAGCGCGTGCTCTGAGGCTTGCTCTGGCGCTCGAAGTTGGAGGGCGGACGCGATTTACCCTGCCGCATCACCCACATGGGAGGACGCTCGACTTTCTGACCTAGGAAGCCATGCACAACCAGGTCAGCGGACTTGTTGCTTCTTCAGACAGATGCTTTGCTGTACTCACCCCATGCTGCCCGCAAGAGAAGGTCGTTCTTCAATGGCTCAAGGGACTGCTGCTCCATGCTTGCGGTGGAACGATTTCGATTTAAAGAGCCACGATAAAGTAAAGGAAGAGTGTGGGAGGAAGTCGCATCCGCCGCATGCATCGCCCCGCCGAGTTTCCAATGCTTCGACCGAACTGGGCCAGCGAGGCATACTACAGTATGTACAGAGTACATATATACAGTGGGCCCGCAAAAGTGACGACGGATCGCGGGTCTAAGACTGTAACAAAGACATCGCGTAATTACGCGTCTTGGCTTCAAACAGCCACAACTTTCTTAACTATAGCTCTAAAAACCCCTCGACTCCAGCATTCGCCTCATAAACGCATAAAGATTGCAACGATATATAATTCGGGTATATTAGCACGCGTTATTGCTATAAGAGAGGGCATATCGCCTAATTTAGTATATAGTATTACGTCGCGCTACGCGTCTTAAATTAGTGCTTAAGACCTTTTTCGCTTAAGGCGTCCGCAAATTTTAATAAAAAGGGATAAACGAGCTATCTTTCGATATATTATAAGCGACCTTTTTATATTATTTAATTAGATTCTTTAAGATATATAAATTATATGCTTTATAATAACTTTAACACGCTATCTTAAGTTATAAGGTACTTGATACTTTAAAGTGCTTTAAAGACTAAAATTAACGCTAAAAGTTTCTAAAAAGAGACTTTAATTCGTAAAGCGGTATATAAATTTACTTATAGAGGTATAGAAGTTATAAGTCTTCTTAAATAAGATATTAATTATATAAAGATAAGGGGAGCGCTAAAAATAGGTATTTTATAAATATATATATTATCTATTAACCTACCTTTTTTAGTAGCTAACTTAGCTTAAGGGAAAAGCCTTTTCTAGCTTAATATATAGCTTTAAAGTAAGCTATAAAGAGATACTTAAATATTTTAAGCTATATTCTTATAAGAAAGGCAGACTTTTTTAATAGCCCTTAATAAAGACTTTAAATTAGCCCGTAAAGGCGTTTTTAAGCGTATTATTAAGGATACTTTTATTAACTACTTTTTAACGATCTTTAAACTAAGTTATACCTTTATTTAAAATAATGCTATTATATATAAGCTGCTTTATATAAAGCTAATTACGCTCTTTTCTTAAAAAGAATAAAGTTAAATTAATTAACGAGCTACTATATTCGCTTAATTTAAATCTTATTAAAATATATAGAAATTTTTAAAAGAGCGGATCTATAAGCAATATCCGATTCTTTTATTATTATAAAGTAACTTTTATATAAAAGATTTACTTTACTAAGCTATTAAAAAGGTTTAAAAAGAGGTTAAAGTTAAAGTAATAAAAAGCCTTATTATATTTATACTATAAAGACTTTAAGCAGTAATTAATAATAATAAGTAGTATATAAAATACTAAAACAATATTTCTTTAATACTTCTTCTTATTTTCTATTTATTAGTATTTTCTATATAATTTATATTGCTTATTATAGTAAGTATTATAAGCTATACTATAAGAAGAGCTATAATTATACTATAGCGAATAACTTAAAGTTAGGCTAATATATAGCTAAAATTATATAAGACTTTACTTAAACTTAGCTTAACCTTAACCTAAACTTAACCTAAGTATAGGCTACTTAAGCGACCCTTATAAAGTAAGAAGCTATATAGCTTAAATAAAGATTTTCTCTTTCCCTTCTTAGCTTAAAATAAATAATTATTTAGCTATATACTGCTAAACTAAGTATATACCGGCTTTTAATATATTTAAAGCTCTTTTTAAATAAGGTTATATAACTTAAAAAGAGACTTACTAATAATAATATAGTATAGATAAAAAGGCTACTTAGTATTAAGGGGCTATACTTAAAAAGAGTAAGAGGGAGGGCTAAAAAATGCTAATATTTAAATAAAGGTTAAATAAGCAAACCTTTTATTATAAGTAAAGGCTATTAAAATAAGCTATAAAGTTTTAGTAAGCTAGTAGTAAATTTAATAGCTAATAAGCTAGTTTAAGGCTTTAATATTAAAGCTAAAAGAGATAGTAAAGACGCATATATAAAGAAAGGCCGCCTTATTAATTAGTAGCTTAATACTACCTTATAATATAATAATAAAGGCCGCAATACTTATAATAAAAAAGGAAGCGATAAAAAAGAAAGACTAGCGGAAGCTACTCTTAATATTAAGAAAGTTTAATAGCTAGTATCGCTACTTTATACCTTAAGCACAATATATATAAAAGAAGTATAAAATTAATTAAGACTTTCTCCTAAGCTTAAAGAAGTTTTTTTACTTAATTTATAATTACTTAAATATAAAGCTATAATAAACTATAGTAACTTATTATAGCATTAAGGCAGATTAAGGTTATAATTAGTAAAAGTCCCTTAAGTACTTTAACTTAATCTACCTTAATAGTAATATTTAACCGCGGGCTATAGCGGCTATCCGTATAATTAAATAAAGCGAGAACTAAATATTCGCGGCGTTTCTTTTAAAGTTCGAATAAAGGCTTTTTAAAGCGGGAAGGGGGTTATAGCTATATAATATATAGATCGTATTTTTAAAAAGCGCTTTAAGCCTTTACTTTAAGAAGGTACTTATAATAGTCAACTTTTTAACTTTAAGCTTCTTAATATATATTAATTAAGTAGCGTAAATCGCGGTAAAGCTAAAAAGGGTTTAGTAAACTAAATAGTCGTTTTAAAGCTAAAAGAAAATAATAAAGGAGGCGACTTAAAATTAAAAGAACTTTAAGGGCAATACTTTAATAAGTAAAATTAACGCTATAACTTAGCTAAAAGAAGGATAAGGCCGGCTTAATATATAAAAGTATTTTGCTTATAAGATAATAAGGTATATTAATTGCTTTTATAAAAAGAAGAAAGAAAAAACCTTATAAATAGCTATAGCTATAGCTAAAAAGGTAATTAAAGTAAATTTTAACTTAAGAAAAGAAGAACCTTAGCACGAAGTTCAGCGCTAAAAGAGAAGGAAAAATTATAAATAGCTTAAACGTTAATAAAAAAGCACCTTATACTAGCTTAGTATTACTTAAAGTTAGTATTAATAGGAAGAAAGGGCTTAATATACTTATAGATATAAGCTATAATTACTATATTATAATAAGTAAGCGGGTAGTAATAAAGCTATAAATACCCTTTATAAATAAAATAAGGAAGCTATTATAGCTTTTTTTAAAGGATATACTAACGCTTAAAATAAAAAGGATCGTAGCGTTTAAGATAAAGATTAATAAGCACTTAAAATAGATATTCGCCTATATAGTACTAAAGTTAAGCTATAATATATTCTTAAGGAGACTATTAATTAAGAAGAATAAAGTAGTTTGTAATACTAAGGGGGACTAAATTTAGTATAAAAAAGTAAGGATTTAAATCGGCCTTTAAAAGTTAAAGAAAGCCGCAAAGATTGCGAATATTTAAGAAGCGAAGCTAATAAGCGCCTTTATCTTTACGGTAAAGTATTAATATAAAAAGGCTTAAAAAGATAGATAAAGGCGGCGATAAGCGCTTAATATAAAGGCAGTTATATTAAAGGACTTAAAAAAGGCCTTTTAGCTAATAACGCCTATTAACTTAGCAGACTATATCCTAGCTTAAGTATTATAAGCTTACTTAAACCTCTTCGTTCTTATAAAAGCGCTTAAGTAGCCTTTATTTTAACTAAGCGTAAACTATAAGATTTACTTTACCTTAAATAAGGATAATAAGGAACCGCTATTATTATAAGGGCCTTTATATAATATATTAAAAGAAGAATTTCTTATCCTTTAAAAGACTTTAGATAAGTTAGTAAAAGCGAACCTTATCCGCTTAAGTAGCTTATTAGTCGCGGTACTAGTATTATTTATAAAGAAGGCTAATAGCCGCTTATACTTTTACTATAACTACTAAGCCTTAAATATAATTATAAAAAGGGATTAATATATACTACTATTAATTATAAAAACGCTAAGGATACTAATAAAGGTATATTAGTTTATAAAACTTAATATTATTATAGCGTTTTATAAGATTAAAATTACGGAGGGCTATTAGTTTAAAACGGCCTTTTAAATAAGGTTTAAACTATTTAAGTAATAAGTATGCCCGTTTAGCCTTATAAGGATACTAGCTACTTTTTAACGTTATATTAACTAAGTATTTAAAGATTACTTTTATAAGTTTGTTATAATATATATAAATAACGTTTTAATTTGCTTATTAAGGTCGCTTTATAACTACCAAAATAAAGTAATAAAGGTGCTTAAAAACCTATAAGAGGTAGGTCTTATATTAAACTTATAAAAATACGACTTAATAATAAAAAAAGTTAAGTACTTAAGTTTTATTATATAGGCTAAAAGAAAGGTTTAATATAACTTGAAGAAAATTTAAGCTATTTAAATATAATAAGCGCTAAACATATAAAAAGCGTTTAAAGCTTCTTTAAGTTTATAAATTACTTTAATACTTTTATTTCGTTTTATACTAAGGTCTTATAATACTTAAATAGCCTTTATAAAAAGAATATAACTTTCTTATAAACTAATAAGTATTAAGCTACGTTTAAATTTATTTAAGGGGTATTTTATAATATATTGGTACTATAACTATACGACTTTAAAAAGAGATATACTTAAAAGCAAACTACTTTAAGTATATAATAAGCGGTATACTAACATAAGTAAAGCTAAATAAGATATAATACTTAGTAAGTTTCTTCTTAAAATAACTTAATATAGTAAAGTATAATTACTTAATTTATAATAAAAAGTTACTTATAATTATAAAATACTTAGACTTTTAAAGGGTAAAGTTATATAATATACTAGCATTTATAGTATTAATAAAATATAAGAATTTAAAGTACTTTATAATAAAAAGGAAGTTAAATAAAAAATAAGGTAAATAAGTAATAAAGCTCGCTTTATATAACTTTATATTAAAGTACCGCTTTAAGAGATTAGCTATAATACTTAACGCTTTATCGCGCTATAACTAAAATAAGCCGGAAAGGGTATTTAAGAAAAAGAAGATAAAATATATAGTTTAAATAATCCCGGATAGCGCGCGATTAATAAAACATTAAGTTTCTTTAAGCAATAAGTATATAAACCTCTTATAACGATTAGTATAAGAAAATCGTATAATTGCGATAATATAAGTAAAAGAGGAGAATATAAAGTTAATCGCTTATATAAATAAGACGGATAACTTTATACTTTACGCTAAAAGTATAAAAAAGTGATTTTACTACTTTAATAAATCAGCTATTTAATCCTTACTTAATTAGCTAAGCATAGGGGGGTGTATAAATTATATAAAAACCCGCATTAAATAGCTTAGCTTCGGCTCGTTATTTTCTAAGTTCTTATGTCCTTATACGATATCTATAACATTATATACGGAACTAAGGAGGTTAGGGTAGCTAGATAAAATAAGGATCCGCTTAAACCTAAACTAACCTTAACTAACTTTAAATACGAATTGCCGTATAAGGAAGGGATATTTAGCTATAGGGTAAAATACTTTAAAATTAATATTTCTCGGGCTTTAAGACCGCCTAAAGGCCGGTCTAGATATATCACTCCGTTCCCTTATATTTATCTATAAAAGGCGAATCTCCCGCTACTAGATAGCTAGAGATTCTATAAGCACTTACGCACTTAATTCTTTATTAATTAATTCTAGCTAAATCCTGCCTTATATAATATCGACTCCTTTATTACGTAACATTACGTAATCTCTTAATTTCCTTATAATTTTGCTACTGCTCTAACCTTTAATAGGTTATAAGCCCGGCTTAGCTTACTACGCCGGGAAATTAATTACTCCTTTAACTAACTTTAAAAAATTCCGAGAAAAAGATAAACCCTTTCTTTAATTACTCGTCTAACCTTCTTTAAAATTCGACGTTAATTAAACGACTCAATCTCTTAGAATTTATACCTAAAGATATCTTAACTATAATTACCTCCTTTAATCTCTTTTCTTCTTTAGAAATCCCCCTATCTATATAAAATTCTCTTAAAATTCCCTCTTCTCCGCTAAGACCCCTTCTATTGTTAAGATTTTGCCTAGAATTTTCTTTACTAATTCCTACCGACTTCTTTTATCTTTTAACCCTTCTTAAGTTAAAAATTAACTTTTTTTTACCTACCTATTCTATCTTACTAAAGATATATAAAATAGCAGGCTAGAAAGAATACGAGTTTTTTAAGTTAAAGAGTAATTTAAATTATACCTTATAGACTACTAAAATGCGAGTAATTCTTATTAAAGAAAAGCTTATAGCTGCTTTAAAGTAAGCAAATTATATAAAGATAGAAGAGGCTCTTACCTTAATTTTCCTACGCTTAAAAGACGGTCCCTTAATATAGATTAAGCACGTAACTACTGCTAAAGATACTTAGGAAGAGCTGTAAAAGCTATATAATCCCTTAAATTTCTCGTCGAATTATTTGCTTATAAAATAGCTATTTAACTTAAGTCCTTTTAACTTATAGTTAGAGAAATACCTTTATAAGGTAAAAGAGGTCTACGAGGAAATAAAATCTCGAGAAATAAATATTCCGGAAGTAGTTTTTATAGCATGGATTTTAAATTCCCTTAGCGGGGAATTTAAAAGCTATATAACTAATATCACGTAAAGCCTTAAGCATAATTCTATAGCCTTCTCTCTTAAGACCCTTATAGCTAGTCTTTTAGACGAAGCTAAAAGGGTAAAGGATATAGAGGACTCTTCGGAGAAAGCTTTCTTATTTCGGAAAAAGCCTTAGAAAAAGCAAGGGAATTCCTCGAATTCTTACTATAAAGAATGCAAAAAACCAGGCTACTTAGTAGCTAATTGCTTCCGGCTTTACCCTAAAAAAGCCCCTTCTTATTAGGTGCTTAAAGGAAAGAAAATAGACGATTCGAATAGGGTAACTAAGAAGAAACCTACCTCGAAAAAGTCTTCCTCTTCTTCTTCTTTTAAAAAGGAAAAATTAAAGAAAAGAGTAGAAAAAGTAAAATTAAGCGAAGAGAGAGATAAGGTTTTAAATTTAACTAAAATAGACCTCGATATAAATCTTATCAACCTTTCTTAGTTATCCTCTCCTCTTTCTTAAGTCCCTACCCCCGGGGTAGCCTTAAATAACCTTTTAAAGGTAATTTTAACCTCTATAGATTCCCCTATAGCAGTAGCTAAAAATACCCTTTTAGGACCTTTAGAAGCCTTACTCCCTCGGATCCGAGAAATAGTATTAAAGGCAAAGGAAGGAGGATTTTCTAGATATAGTAAAAAGACTCTTAATTTTATATATAATACTAGTACTACTAAGCATATAGTAATAAATAAAAATTATCTTATTAACTATAAAGAGATTAAAACTAAAGTCTGCTAAGAAAAAGCTTCCTTTATATTAGTAAAAAGAAAAGGGGATTTAGTATTTAAATTCCTATACTTTAAAAATAGATATATACTTAGAGATTGTTTTTATATACCTAAATTAGAGTTAATATAATTAGCTAGTTATATTTTAAGAATACCTATACCCTTATAAGCAAGGATAAGGTCCTTCTTTTAAATAATAAGGCGTAGATTCTTACTAAAGAATATCTTAGAAATAAGCTTTATTATATTCCTTTAAAACCTTTACTAAAAAAAGATTCCCTCCTTATTACCTCTTTAAAGGCAAAGGATATAGATTTTTATACTTAGTATTTACGCCTTAGGTATATAAATTATAAGGCTATCTTAAAAGTATTAAAAGGTATAATAAAGATATAAAGATACCTTTAGAAGAAGAGAATAAAATAAAACACTACGAGATTTACATAAAGGCAAAAGCTACGAATAAGGTAAATAAACAACCTTCGAATAAGACCTATTCCTACTTTAAAAAAATAGTATTAGATATTTAAGGGCCTATTAAAACGCCTACTTATAATAAATATTACTATTATATCTCTTTCCTAGATATAGGAACCCGATTTCTAAACCTATACCTCCTTCGAAGTAAAGAGGAAGCTATAAAAAGGTTTTTAGAATATAAAAATAAGGTTGAAAATAACCCGGATAAAACTAAGATTAAAGAAGTATTTAAGATAATGTAAAGGAATTTATATATAAGATAAAAACATACTATAAAAGAAACGGTATCTTATTTAATTCTAGCTCTCTTAGAACGCTAGAATCTAACGGTAAAATAGAGAGAATAAATCGCACTATATTAGAAAAAGTCCGTTCTTTATTATATACGGCAAGGCTACTTAAATATCTATAGGGTAAGGCTATTTTAATAGCTACTTACCTATATAATAAATCTCCACATTTAGTAATAGGTTTTAAAAGCCCTATAGAAAAGAGGGATAGAATAATAATATCCTTCGAGACCTTAAATAAAATAAAGACCTTTAAAAGCCTTATTTAT